>ML407459.1:2328-17333 GCA_005239525.1 Nicotiana knightiana | reverse complement strand
CCCGGACCCCGTCCGAGTATATCAACAAGTCCTAAAACATCATACAAACTTAGTCGAGCCTTCAAATCACATCAAACAATGCTAAAACCACGAATTGCATATTGATCAAGCCTAATGAATCTTAGAACTTTTAACTTCTACATTCGATGTCGAAACCTATCAAATCACGTCCGATTGACCTCAAATTTTGCATACAAGTAATAATTTACATTACGGTCCCACTCCAACTTCCAGAATTGGAATCTGATTCCGATATCAAAAAGTCCACTCCCGATCAAACCTTAAAAAAATTATCCAACTTTCGCCAATTAATGGCGAAATGACCTACGGACCTTCAAATCAACATTCGGAAACGCTCCTAAGACCAATATCACCATATGGAACTATTGGAACCATCAAAACCCCATTCTAGAGTCGTTTTCACACAATTCGAACTACGCTCAACTCCTACGACTTAAACTTACATATTAGGGACTATGTGTCCCATTTCACCCTGAAACTCACTCGAACCTGACACCAAGCACCCCCAAAAATTCAAGTAACCAAAAAATTAGATAGGGGAGAAATAAATAGGAGATCGGGTCTAGACCTCTCAAAAAGTCCAGTTGGGTCGTTACATCCTCCTTCTTTAAAACAAACGTTCATCCTCAAACGAGTATAATGACATACCTGAAGTGGTGAAACGATGAGGATAACGGCTACGCATATCACTTATTTTCTCTTAAGTTCTGAAGCACATTCCTCATGTGCTCCTCATGATCCTCCAAGCTTCGGGAGTACACCAGAATGTCGTCAAAAAACACAATGACAAAAGAGTCAAGATAGGGATGAAATACACTATTCATCAAGTGCATGGATGTTGCTGGGCCGTTGTTCATCCCAAAAGACATAACAAGGAACTCATAATGACCGTACCGAGTCCTGAAAGTAGTATTTGGGGTATCTGGATCCCGAATCTTCAACTTATGATAGCCTGAACGCAAGTCGGTCTTAGAGAACACTCTGGCACCCTGAAGCTGATCAAATAGGTCATAAATACGGGGCAATGGATACCTCTTCTTCATCATAACCTTGTTGAACTGGTGATAATCAATACATATTCGCATAGAACCATCCTTCTTCTTTACAAATAAAACTGGAGCACCCCAAGGCGACACACTAGGCCTAATGAAATCTTTATCGAGCAACTCTTGCAATTGTTCCTTTAGATCTTTCAACTCTGTCGGGGCCATGCGATAGGGTGGGATAGAAATTGGTTGAGTGCCCGGTAACAATACCAAATTCGTTATCTCTGTCGGGTAGCATTCCCGGAAGATCAACCGAGAATACATCTGGATAATCCCTCACTACCGGAACTAACTCGACGATAGGAGTATCAACACTAACATCTATCACTTATGCCAGATACACATCACACTTTTCTCAACCATGCGTTGAGCCTTTAGAAATAATACAACCTTACTAGGAACATAATCTAAAGTACCTCTCCATTCTAACCGCGCTCGACCTGGCATAGCCAAAGTCACCGTCTTCGTGTGACAATAAAGAATAGAATGATAGGGCGACAATCAGTCCATGCTCAAAATAACATCATAATCCACCATACTGAGCAACAATAAGTCGACTCTGGTCTCTAAACCACTAAGAACAACCAAAACGACCGATACACACGATCAACAACCATACAATCTCCCACAAGTGTAGACACATAGATAGGAAAACTCAAAGAATCACGGTATACACCTAAATACGGATCAAAATAAGATGACACATATGAATAAGTGGAGCCTGGATCAAATAAGATCGATGCATCTCTATGACAGACCGGAACAATACCTTTGATGACAGAGATGAATGCAACAGCCTCCGTCCAAGCAGGAAGGGCATAATACCTGGTCTGGCCTCCCATTCCAGGGCGACTTCTACCTGCTTGACCTCCACCTCGAGCTGGTTGTGCACATGGGGTGGTAACTGGTGCTGTTACCATAGCCTGAGGACCTAGTGGAAAACACACTGCCTAAGAAATCTGTGGAGGTGTACCCCTCCTGAGTCTCGGGCAATCTCTCACCACATGAAGAGTGTCACCACACTCAAAACAAGATCTCGGAGGACGTGGTTGTTGTGGCTGGCTCGGGCCTGATTGGCTGGATTTACCGCCGAAAGCACCCCGTGCAGGAGGTGCACTAGACAATGGAAGTTCATAATAGGGATCCTGAGACCTAGGAGTGGCAGGAATATCTCCAGAATCTGGAAGTGCTGAATGAACAGGGCGACTCACATAACCCCTACCATGATGAGCTACAACTGGGGCACGGGTACCAATGTTTGTGCCAGAGTCTTGAGACCTCTTAGCCTCTCTCTCTCTCCTCTCTATCGTGAGTCAGCATACCCTCCAATCTCCTAGCAATACCCACTACATGCTGGTATACGATATCCATCTCCGACTCTCGGTCCAAGCTAAATCTGATACTAGGGTTGATCCCCTCGATAAATCGACGAACCCGCTCTCGAACAGTAGCAACCAAGGTTGGTGCATGCCTAGCCAAATCACTGAACCGGACCAATACTCCGACACAGTCATAGGACCCTGGCGGAACTGCTCAAACTCTTTGCACCATGCATCTCTGAGGCTCTGGGGAACATACTTCCTCAAAAACATATCTAGGAACTGAGTCCAAGTGAGTGAAGCTGCCTCGGCCCGATTACCCAACTCATATGCTCGCAACCACTGATAGGTCGCTTCTCTAAGCTAGAACGCAGTGAAAGAAACCCCACTATACTCTGAAACACCTATAGTACGGAGGATACGATGGCACTCCTCAAGAAAACCCGGGGCATCCTCTGACGCCAAGCCATTGAAATTAGGAGGGTGGTACTTTTTGTACCTCTCGAGCCTGAGCTTCTCCTCGTAAGAAACCGATGTCCTAACCTCGGGCTGAATTAGGGCTACTGAATGCATCAGTATGACCTTTGGAATATGGTTGACCTGGACCCACTGCTCTGGGTACCGGTGGAGGGAGCCTGTGCTCCTCTCCCGGCCTGAGATGTGGTAGGAGAAAGTGGTATCAACCCTGCCTGAGCCAATGTGCTGAACATGCTCAAAAACTGGGCAAGAGTCTCCTGGAGGCTTGGTGTAGTAACAGGTGTCTCAGGTGCATGCCCTCCAACTAAAGCTAATGGTGACTCTCTGTAGCCGCTCGCATGGGTGCTCTGGCTGCACCATGTGGACGTCCTCGATCTCAACCCCAGTCGGGGCTTCTCGTGCCTCTAGTAAGAGGCGCGGGTGTCTAGTCATCTGATCCAGATGTACATATTCTCGCCATCAGTGAGAGAAAATAAAGACAGAAGTTTAGAATTCTAATAGTTACAATAGCCTCCCGAAGTAAGTATAACGTATATGTACCGATCCACGAGACTCTACTAAACATGTTTGTGACTCATAACACAATGAATCAAACGCTCTGATACCAAATTGTCACGACCATAATTTCCCTCTGTAGGATGTCGTGACGGCACCTAGTCTCTAAGAGTAGGTAAGCCTAACGAGCATGCGAAATAACTGAAATATTAAGCTAAAACTCAAAACGTCAACAACTATAATAATTAAAACCGCAACTCAAGTATGAACAACTCCCAAAACCTGGTAGATATAAGTCGAAATCTCTAAAGAGAAATGCTAAATATCCCTATACATCAGAGCCTAATGAGGATAAGGAATCAACATTATAAAATAGAGGGGGACTCCGAGGTCTGCAGATGCTAGCGGATGTACCTTGTAGTCTCCACGTACGGACTAGCTCACTGATACCTGGTCAGGTAAGCAGTACCTGTATCTGTACGAAAAGATGTGCAGAAGCGTAGTATGAGTACAAGTTAAAAATAAGAGATAAGACAAGTAGACAGGTGAAATTAGGCTAAACATGATGACTATACATGCTAAAGTAACTCATTTAAGGCATAGAAATGAAACTAATTAAACAAAATCGAAATTTCAATATTTAGCCAGTGTACGCGCTCGTCACCTCGCGTACACAACCCTCACATATCATAAATTGTCAACAATACCAAGTCCTAAGGGGATTTCCTCCACACAAGGTTAGACAAGTCACTTACCTCAAACCTCGCTCAATTAATTAATAAGAATGCCTTTCCCTCGTTTTGCCAACTCCTATTGGCTCGAATCAAGCCAAAATAATTTCATATTAAAAGTATAACTATGGGAAACTAATTTAAATAATAAAATTACGACTTTAACAAAAAATTTAAAAATCCTCCAAAAAGCCAACCCGGGCCCATATCTCCGAACCCGAACAAAATAAAAAAAATCCGAACACACATTCAATATCGAGTCCAACCATAAAAGAATTACTCAAATCTGACCTCACATTGCCTTTCAAATACCCAAATATTACCCTAAGAAGTCTTTCCAAATTTTCCTCAAATTTCCAATTAAAAATACTAATTAAATGATGAAAACAATAATAGATTCGTGGGAATTATCAAAATGGAGTCAAGAATCCTTACCCAAATATTTCTCTGCAAATCCCTCAAAAACTTCACCTCATTCCAAGCTCTCTAGGTCCAAAAATGGATAATGAAATCAAACCCTTGAACTTAGGCCTTTTTTGCCTAGCGATTTCGCATTTGCGAACCCATATCTGCATGAAATTTCCATTGCAGGTGCGGACTTCACTTAAGTCCACTGGGTCCGTTTCTGATAGCATAGGTTCGCACCTGCACGTGCCCGCCTGCAGCAAAACGTGTCGCACCTGCGACCAGTTGATCATGCGCATCTCCCCACCGCATAATCGAAGCCGCTTCTGTGGAAACTGTTCCGCTCCTGCGAGTCCTGCCTCAACTCCCCATTTCGCTTCTCTGCTTCATTCCTCACACATGCGAGTCCGCACCTGCGGCTAATCCCTCCGCAGGTGCGATGACATAGAAGTTGGAGCTTCAGCATTTTCACAAGTCCAAATTTTGCTCCGGATTCAATGTGAATCACACCTGAGGCCCCCGAGATCCTGTCCGAGTATACCAACAAGTCCTAAAACATCATACGAACTTAGTCAAGCCTTCAAATCACATCAAACAACGGTAAAATCACGAATTGCGTATCGATTCAAGCCTAATGAACCTTAGAACTTCTAACTTCTACATTCGATGCCAAAACCTATCAAATCACATCCAATTGATTTCAAATTTCGCACACAAATCATAATTGACATTATAGGCCCACTCAAACTTCCGAAATCGAAATTCGACCCCGATATCAAAAAGTCCACTCTCGGTCAAACCTTTCAAAAATCATCCAACTTTCCAACTTTCGCCAATTAACGCTGAAATGGCCTATAGACCTCCAAATCAACATCCGGACACGCTCCTGTGACCAAAATCACTATACGGAGCTATTGGAACTGTTAAAACTCCATTTCGTAGTCGTTTTCATACAATTCGAACTACGGTCAACCCCTACGAACTTCCATTTTATGGACTATGTGTCCCAATTCACTCCGTAACTCACCCGAACACGGCACCAAACACCCCGGCAAGTCAAGTAACCACAAAATGAGATAAGGGAGAGAAATAAATAAGGGATTGGGGCTAGCACTCTCAAAACAACCGGCTGGATCGTTATAGATATTCCTTTTTGTAAAAAGAAGAAACATCTTAACTTATAAGCTCAAAATCGAAAATTCAAAATATCCAAACTGAGTAATTTGAAACCGAACTTAAAAAATCCGATCCAATCCTAGCTTTATTAGGGAATTGGATTGTCATTTCTTCAATCCGAAAATTAAAAATCCAAATCGAAATTTTCATATTTAATCTGAACTACGTGAATGCTCGCCCCTAATTATAATTAATACTACTAGAAATACAGACTTTTCCCACGGAAGAATCGGTGGAAAATCTGTGTGAAATTTCAATTTCCCACGACATTCCCAGGGGAGACGCTCAGTGAGAAAATGACTGGTGGGAAAATCGTTTCTCAGGACTTTCATGGGTAGTTCCCAGGAAGTTTCCCACTGAGGATTTCATGAGAACTTGGTGGGGTCACTTAGTGTATTTTTCCACTAACGTCGTGGGAAAGTAAGAAAATATGATAATTTAATTTTCTTAAATTTCCTGCCGAATCTATGGAAAGTATTAAAAATAATTTAGATATTTTTTTAATAGAAGCAGAGGGAAATATTCATAACCTTGAAATAAACATATGAACATTCCCACGATAATCTGTGGGAAATATTGAAATTCTGGAAAAAAAATATGCACAAAATTTCCACGGAACCGGTGGAAAATTCGTGGGAAATATAGAAAATATTTTCATAGTCAAATCTGTTTTTAGAACTACACCACCTGCCAAACAGAAATTACAACCAACAATACAAGACGAAATACAATTAAGTATTCAAATACAAAATTCAACATGCAATCTAATTCATTTCATAAGAAACACCTAATTCAATTCATCTTATAATCAATATCTAACTAAACAGAAAGTAGAACAAAACTCAAAAAATCGAGCATTCAAAATTCAACATCTTGGTACTATCCAAGACAAACTAATAAAAGAAACTACTCCTTAGTTATCATCAAATGATAGAGAACGGGGCACAGGAAATGCACTAGATGCTAAGAGGGAATTTATTTGATACTTGAGACTTTTAACATCACTAGTGACAGGTCTTAATGCATCGTCATTTCGTCTCATTTCTGCCTCCCGTGGCCTTTTTTCTTCCTCTCTTTGCCTATCTTCTTCCTCCCTCGGCTTTGCCTCTTCTTCCCTTGAAGCCCGTTCTTGAAGATACAAGTCAGTAATCTTCACTACCTTCTTATTTAATTCCTCAAAGTCATCCAGATCAACCAAGAAATATGAGGAAAAATAAGAATCAGACAATTCAGAAGTACGATGACCGAGACTAAACTCTGATCCAAGGCCGTTGACTTTCCCTTATGCACGTCACTAGCTGCTACTGCTTTAATCCACATGTCCACGATCTCCTCTTGGGATTGTTGGATTGGTCTACCTTGATCATCAATCGGCTGACTTTGAATGAACTCCTTCAAGCTTCGTTTGAAAGTATCCTGTAAAAAAATTACAATTATTATGAAAGTAAACTTTATTAAAGTATCTTTATTTCTTAAACTTTAAAGTGAAATCCACGGAAAGATAAAAATCTTAGCAGTCTGGCTGGACTTAATTATTTTAATGTGTTTCAAAAATATCTAATGTATGAAACTTACTCGTATATAGACAATGTATCAGTACTTCTAATGGGAAAAAATTACCACACTATCTGTTTTGTGAAAATCAATACCCATAAGCCAATTGATAGGCACCACTGGCATCTGCTCACAGTACTTTTTTGAAATAACAAAATAAAATTCATGTTCTTCCAAGTGGTGCATTAATATGAATCCATAAAGGATCAATCCCAAAATTATAAGTCCATGGGCATGGATGGATTTAGTTGATGCATCAATTGTACTAGTTACAGCTACCAGAACAAAATGTCCAATTCCATTATCCTTTTACTTTCAGTGGAGATAACAAAAACATGCATTTTAATAGTCATGTGTGAGCATGGGGTTTAGCTTTGATTCAGATTTTAGGATACAGTAAAAAAATAGAGTTTAATATAATATTATGTATAGATCTTTGAGTAGTCTCACTTTAGTTGGCAAGATGGTAGCTTTTTATTTTTGTTTTTTCTTGTTTTGGTTAATCATTGCAAGTTATGAGACTGTATTCAAGCATAAGTTTTTACTACTAAAAGTTGGTTTGCTTTTTGCAACTTTGAATCTCATCTTCATGTACTTTCACATACAAAATTGGAACAACCATCAATCCTAACAATTCTGTCCTACATAGCTTTCAACTATTCCAACATGTTAAAACTAGCTTTCACCAATCCTAATAGGTTCAGTCTACAGTTAAGTATTTAGTGTAAATTGGCAAGTTCACTTCTCTTTTATATTAGTACTACTTTATTATTTTTCTTCTAATCGGCTCTAGTTCAGTCATTTGCAATGATTTCACTCGTCTACGAAATGAATAAGGCCAATAGTTTTTGCTCCTCCTTGCATCTTTCACTTATATGGAAGCAAAAACTATTTGTAACTTTTTATCAGGCCAGCAATTAAGCCAAATCAAACACCAACATGCATAATGTTTACTTCCTCTCATACTCAACCAATTTAGCAGTTAGATGACTTATTCCAGTTGATAACAACTGAGTGTTACCAACAAATAAGCTACTTTAAAATAAAGCTCATTAATCTTATATGGGTTGCCTCAGAGCGCGGCTCGACCCAAGTCGTTTTTGTTCCATCCTTCAACTTCTTCATATGAGTTTCTTCAAATACCTCATCATGAGTAACTGGTCTTCCTTTAGCCTTTTCCTGAAAAATAAATAATTTCTTAAAAAATGGTAACTAAAGTAGTTATAAATCAAGAAAAATATGATAAACACATTACCAATCTTCTTCTATGAGCCGATGTACTAATTGAACCACCCGCGTGCGCCGAGCCACCCTTGTCAGACAAACGGGCTACCCTTCCTTAGGTGCTATTTTTCTCAAATTTCGGATTTCAATACTCAAGAAGTTTAACCCATTTATCATCAAGAATCCAACTTGTCCTCTCTTTACTTTCTCAAGCAGTCTGAAGCATATCACACAACCTATTAGAACATTTCTTAAAAAAAAAAAATAGCTTGTACCTCAGCCTCAGAATCGCACGACCATGCACACTTCATCTGCAAAAACATGTTAGAATGAAGAAAGTGAGTTAAAAGCTAAAGTAAAAGATTAATTTTACCCTAAATCAGAAAACATTATGTCCCCAATGTGAGTTGGAACTAATGACTAGAACCTCCTTGGTGCGTGATAAAACGAACACATCGATTCAACCACGGCTTTCGTAGCCTAAGGAGGATAAAAGCTGCATTTAATTTAAAACAAGTTAGAAGCTGTATTTACAATTAATTAGGAATTAAAAGATGAATATCCACCCTGCTCCATCAGGCACAATAATCAACCTCCAAAGATCATCATATTTTCCAACATTGGAGGATCCTGCCTTCTTATAGAAGTCTGTGTAGGAGGTTGTGTGGCTATATCACTATCGTATATGGGAATGTCGAATTACTATCAACTCCAATATGTGGCCTATAAATGGTGGGAGATGAAGACGGAGTGGATTCAGCCGAACACACGGAAGAGTGGCTACTAGGTTGACTAAATGATGAAGGCATACCAGAGGAAGATGATGAGTGAATGATTGGAGAAAATGATGATCGAATGCCGAAGAAAGATAATGAAGGAATGACCGGAGAAGATGATGATGGCAGGACAGGGTAAGATGATGAGGGTATGCCGTGTGAAAATGGAGTGGATTTAGATGAAGGCATAGAAAAGTACCTAGCAGACTAACTTAATGATGAGGTCATGCCAAAGGATGATGATGAATGTATGATTGGATAAAATAATGATTGAATGCCAGAGGAAGATAACGAAGGAATGACCGGAGAAGATGATGATGACATGACTGGGTAAGATGATCATAAGGGTAAGTCTGACCTAAGTCCAGGTATGTGCTAGGAAGATGTTGGATTAAAAAAGGGGATATGAAGGAACGCTATACCCTAGGTAAGGAATAGAGTATAAGGGAGGAGGAAACAATAACGAGCATGTAGGTAGAGGCACATGCGAACTAGAAAGTGCGTGTGGGGGAGAGGTAGTGATACCTAGGTTACCTGAAACTTTTGTTTTATTCCTTTTTTTACCCTTCTCTAGTGCAGTACCCTTTGGACGATCTTTACCCCGAGGAGTCATCTAAACAATATAAGCTTAAGAAAAAATATGCTAATATGTGGGCCTGATACATATTGCCGCAAGTCCTGATACATCTTGGCAGCACCTCGATGAATAGAATATCGGGAACGGTGGGCCTCCTTAAGAATCAAATCACGAAGCCCATCTACATTAAGCACACAAATATGACCCTGCATCCTCAAAACCCCATCATCTCTAACAATGACCTGCTTGGCACCACCATGCCGCACTGTGTCTCTACGGACAAGCAAATGAGGGTCATCATACTGCCGCTACCTGATGCGCTCATACAAGGAAGAACGAGCGATTGTACAAGCTAGAACGCGACTGGGCTCTAAAACATCTAACCTGAAAAACTGATTGGCCAAGGCCTGAACATCTGATGCAAGCGGACTCTCACTGACCGGAAAATATGCAAGGCTACTTACACTCATTGCCTTTCTACTCAAGGCATCGGCACCACATTGGCTTTACTGGGATAATACAAGATGGTGATATCATAGTTTTTCAATAGCTCCAACCACCTACTCTGCCTCAAATTGAGATCTTTTTGTTTGAACAAATATTGTATACTCTGATGATCTGTGAATACCTTGCACGACACGCAGTAAAGATAATTCATCCAAATCTTCAGCGCATGAATAATGGCTGCCAACCCTGGGTCGTGAACAGGGTAATTCTTCTCATGAACCTTCAACTGTCGCGATGCATATGCAATAACCCTGCCATCCTACATCAATACTGCACCGAGCCCAATATGAGATGCATCACAATACACCGTATAATATCTGTTGATACTGAATGGGTTCCTCATATTGTTAAACGTGTGTATATATATATATATATATATAGTATATTTGCATCATAATTTAGTTTAAAAACCTATACAAGCATTTTTCATAATTTTTGAAAGCTTTAAATTAATTTCTTTCTGCATTTTATTATCTAAATATCCAATAATTATCCTTCAAAATATTTTTTATGATGATTTAATCATCCAAACTTAGTATTTATACCAACATGTATGTTTTTAAATATTTTACAGCATTTTTCATAATTACGTTTGTATTTTTGGGGCTAATTGCATATTTTTGCAATAATAGCCTATATTCATGTATAATTACATTATTTATGCCAAAAATAAATTTTTATATTCTTATAATATTAAGTTATTATTTTTAATTATTTTAGTACACAAATAATATTTTTGTTATTTATCAATCACTTTTATAAATTATTTTTGTATAAATGTTGGGTATTTAAAAACTAGCTACTTTTAAACCCATTTTCGGACCAAATAATGGCCCAAAACACCCAATACACTAGCCCAAATAACTCCAGTCCAAAATCAAATAACCCCTAATCCCAACCCGGTCGGTACCCGCTTCACACGACCCGGCCCACTCATTTTTTAACCTTGGCCATTGATCTCTCAAGATCAACGGCCCTCTTTATTTCCCTCCCTTTAATTAAACTAACACCTAACCCTAACACCATTTCCCCTTCATCAGTCGCTCTAATATTCTCTAATAGCATTCTATGGACACTTTCCCGCGTCCTGTATCTCCCTTCTCCCTCCTTCATAAACCCTAAAGTCGCCGCCCCCTAAATCTTCTCCTAATCCCACCAAATATGGGATTCAATAGTTGTTTCTTGTCTTATACGACCCCCTTCTGGTACTGGCTATTCTCCTATAGTGCTCGCCTAAACATGGCAAGCAGGTCTCCTCAAAATCGAACCAAAATTGGTTCAAATCCCTGATTTTTTAGTGTTATTCTGTCTATATTCATCCTATGCTACTGTAAGTTCGAACATTTGTTTATATTCTGTTGATTCTTTCTTTCTCTAAAATTAGGGTTTACAGATCTCTTCAAAATCGAACCAAAATTGGTTCAAATCTCTTATTTTGAGTGTTATTTTGTATATATCCGTCCCATATTCTACTATGAGTGCGATTTTTGCTTATATTCTGTCAATATTTACTTCCCTAGAAAAACTAGGGTTTACAGATTTCTTAAATTGATTTTTGGACTTATTCGTATATTTATTTTCCTTTTTTGTTGCTTGAATCACTATGTTATCGTTTGATTCTTACTATTATATAAACCCCTCCCATTCCCTTCTAGACAGAACTTAAATCGCTAATTTTCACTGACAATACCCGCATTAGCTCTCCCTGAAAGGAAAAGGAAGGCTGGAATTCCAACAGGCATCTATTATTGAATTCACCTGACTCCTGACTCATTGTACTAGTTACTGCTATAGCTAGTGTTGTATTGGTGTATTGCTAGTGAACTTACAGAGCGAGCTGTAAAGGTAGAAAAGAACTGCTGAACCCATCGACCAGTTGTATGAGAGACTGAAAGTTGTCGGTTATGTCACTCACATTCCCACTGTTGCCATGGAAAACTCCTCTCAGTGGGTCAATCCAAACAAGACATGTGCCTACTATTCGGGCATGAAGGGTCACATTATTGATGAATGTCGCACTCAGAAAGATAAGATCCAGACATTAATTGACACCAAGGTTATACAAGCGAAAGAGGATGCACCTAATGTCCGCAACAATCCTCATCCGGATCATAGGGGTGAGGGGGTAAATGTGATAGAAACTGATGAAGAATGGGACCCGGTAGGATCAATCGGGCTCATTGGGGAAGGGGATGATCCTAAAATACCTCCAGACATTCTCACACCTATTGTGGTACAGATACGGTCACTGATTGAAGTTGAGGTAGCCGCATCGACTCCGTTCGAGGTTGAAGTAACAACACCCTCAGCCACGCCAACTTCGTTCGAAGTAGAAGTGACCACACCATTTACCGTGACAGTAGCACCTACACCGTCCTTTAAGTCCAATGCTATACCCTTGGACTATGTTACAGAAGGGAGAAGGAAAGGAAAGGGGAAAATGGAAAAAACCGATGCAGCACAAGGTATGACCAGAACTAGTAGGGTCTATACGCCCGAGCATTTGGGAGGAACAAGTAAAGAAGCCGCTTCCAAGCAGCCTATCATTGAAACTGGCCGGGACGATCTTTGGAGAAAGGTGCAAGCAAGAGAGTATTTTGTGGTTGATCATCTGAACAAAACCCCTACTCATATATCCATAGTAATTTATGATTTACAAAGTTATTCAGACTTACAGGTTGAGTCATGTACTCTATATGTCATCCATGTCTCTTATGTATTTATTTATGTGAAGGACTGAGATTTATACCTAAAGGGTAGGCAACAAAAGTAACTGGGAATTTGGTAAGAATACCTCAGCAAAGGTAGATTAAAGAAAAGATTATAGTATAGTATAACCCTGTAAATGCAGTAAAGTCATGTGGATGGGTAACCAGATCTATGAAATAAGATATGGCCACATTCACAAGTTTTACAAAGTATCGAGCAAAGGACTTCAATATACCTATAGAGGCCTAGAGAGGCATCCTATTAAGCCTTGTATATACAAAGTAAGGCCTATAGATTAACTAAAAGATAAAAGAAAAAAGGAAAGATTAATCGCATAAGTGCACCTACAAAACCAGGGTCATACAGGCTGGATGACAGGAGGTAACAGAAGTTGAAATATTATGAAGATTTCAACCACAGTTCATGATATGAGCAAAAAGACAAAAGGGGGGAATACCCTAGACTTTGGATTTATTCACAAAGCAACTACTTCAATGGCAAGAAGAGTATTAAGGTATTCACAAGAGCTATAAGTTACGAAAATGATAAGAGCATCAGTCAACATTCGAGGATAAATGTTCCAAAGAGGGGAATGATGTTACGCCCCGCAATATTACGTCAATATTATTCTTCGCAGTATTTTACGTTGAATTCGGCATAAGGTAATTGACATCATTCCAAAGAAAAAAAAATTTATTTGGGGATTATAAGAATTTCACAAGTGATTAGTAAATTTAGGAAGGTGAAAGGGGGAGCAAGTATACGAAAATGAATTTTGTCAAAGTTTGGCATTTTGGGATAAAATACGGCCCAAGCTAAAATACTCGGTACTTATGGACTAGTTCCATACAAGGTACTACATGACCATGCCAGTAAGGTGTATAAGGTATGTAGAAAGTGAGTAATATTTTAAGTAAGTTGTGGTAATTTTTAAATTATGTGGGTAATTAATTAATTATCGGGTAACAGGACATTATCCGATTAACTAATAAGTGGATAAGATTAAATCCCTCCCCCCCTCCCCCCAAGAAAAAGTGGTAGAAGGGCACTACTTAAATAATGACTGATCTTGATTTATGAGGAGGTGGCTATCAAAGACTTATTTGAACTATTAACAATGTTGTAACGTAAGTCAAAAGCCTAAAAGACTACTACACTTTAACATAATTTGACTTTGTCTTGTAAAAGCCTCAAAACATCAATATACTTTTGTCTTAAAGCCAAGAACGTGAGAAGCTAGAAATCATTTCAAACAAAACTTCATTTCTCAATTACCAAATCTAGTTGCTTTCAATTTTGTTGGTACAGTAACCAAATTTTATCTCAAGCAGACAATTCCATTTTCAAACCCAAATGATACTTCAAGAATCAGAAACGTTTTCTTCCTAAAATTTTAAAAAAAGAAACGTTGGAATAAGTTTTATGTTTAAATCCATTCTTCAGTTCAAGAACGTTCAAAGCAGAACAAATTCGTCCAAGATTTTCAAGGAATTCAACTGTAATTCCGTTCATATTTAGCAGAAACAGGTATGTTAAGGCTATCCCTTCTTTCTTTTGGTATGGTCTAAATTATACGGAAGAAACGAGCAAACTCACGGTTTTCAAAAATTACTCTGTTCATACAAATACTAGGGGTGTCTATATTCTTGATTCTCCATGTGAATTATTATTATCTTTTGTTCATGGGTCTCGAAAATACGTATATTCATTTTATTTCATGATATTAATCAGGGGCATAATGACCTTATGACGTACCGAGAGATTTTATCGACGTATTTCATATGCATTTCATGCATTTACATATGCACATTGAACCATGACTAGATGGAGTTATATACGCGTATATATGTAAATATATGTATATGGGATATGGGAAAAGTTTACGGCGTTATATACGCACCGCCACTTGCTCAGCTGGTATATGATGATGATGTTGCCCACAGTGGCTGAAATATGATTCAAACGACGTTATATACGCATATATATAT
>ML407457.1:84321-129852 GCA_005239525.1 Nicotiana knightiana | reverse complement strand
TTTTATTAATTTGTGCTAGTGAAAATATAGAAGTGCTTAATTGAAAAAGGGCTATGTTGAATATGAATTGTGGCAAGGGAATTGGTTGAGAAGAATATGTGTTGATTTGTGAAGGTAGTGTATTAAAGTGCTTAGGAGGGTTAGTCACTATTCCTAAATATATCCTACCCGTCCCTTAGCCTACATTACAACCTTAAAAGTCCTAATTGATCCTAGGTTTGGTTAACTTGAATTAGTGGAAATCTACACCACGGGCAAGCTTATGGTACGACCACGAGATGCATATGAATTCTTTGTGAGAGTGAGTGAATTGTTCAATTGTGTGATGTCCTTAAATAATGTTCAAAAGCATATTTGAATGTGTGGACTAGTTATATTCACTCTTTTGTTGATTAGTGAGGGCACATGATCTTATGAACGATTGGTAATGATGTAACTTTCTTGTTGGGTAAGTGCGTGAATTGAGAGGGCTTAGTAGTTGCAAGTTGACTAGTGAGGTTGGGTGGTTGCAATTAGGTTATTGGTATGATTGATTAAATTGTTATACTTGAGCATGTTTAAAGAAGGGAAAGAATGTGAAATTTTGTATGTTCATACTTGATTGCCGGTATCGATCATAGTTAAGAGGTAATGTGTGTGATTGAAAAGTAAAATACTCATTGTTAATGAAATGTGTACGTGTTCAAGGGTAGTAGATTGACCCATTGCTCGAGGACGAGCAAGAGTCTAAGTGTGGGATGTTGATGCGTGGCTAGAATTCATGGTTTTAAGCATTATGTACCTTACATTTTATGTGCATTTGTGATTAAAAACACGTCATATGTGCATAATGGAATCTATTTCATGTGTAGGTGAATTGGATATGGAAGCCGAGCTAAATAGATGCATAAACGTCAAAAATACGCTCAAGAGTCGAAAAGGAGTGACCCGGGCTATAGCCAGGCGTTTGGGATATAAAGCCTGGCATGACCAGGCGTTAGCTGGGCGTTAGAGCCCTAACGCCAGGCCTACCCAGGCTATAGCTGGGCATTTGGGGCTTAACGCCTAGGGTCCCTGGTCCGGTAAAATTCGAGTTTTGAAGGTTTTAAGTGTTTCCCCGTTTGAATAGAAGTCTCCTACACGTTTAGGGTTTGTCCCAAACATATAAATAGACCCAAAACACAACTTTGAGGGAAGGATGCCATTTTTGGAGAGAAGATACACACAAGATCATTAGGAAGCAAAGAATTATCAGTTTTCTTCATCTTTTTCTAGTATTTACAATTCATTCAAGACTTATGCAATTGTTTGATTTTAGCATGAGTGGCTAAACACCCATTGTTCTGGGGTTGTGGTTTAGCCATGAATATTGTTATTCGACATTAATTTAACCTTGATTATAGTTCACTCAATATATGGTTGTTTCTTCAATTCTGTGTTTAATTGCTTAATTGTCTGGCCATCAATTAGGTTCTATATACTATCTATGTTATGCTTGGGAAAGCCGTATATAGATTAGAGAAGAATTGAAGAGAGCGCGATCTTAACCCTTCAGGGGAGCGGATTTGTGGTTAGGATAGGAATATACCTAGTCACCGTGCTTAATTAAACATCGTAATCTTAGTGCGTTCTAATAGATTAATTTCATAGGAATATAGGCGTTAATCTATTGAGAATAGGCGAGTAGTGCTTCGGGAGAAGGCTATGAGAGCGTTTATCGATTAATTAGCAACCATGAGTGAATTATATAAAAAGGGAGAGTTAATTAGAATGCAATACGGGTGGTGAATTGATCACAACCCTGGAATATTTGTCTCTATTGAATACACAACAATACTCTCGTTACTTGATAATTAGTTCTTTCATAGAATCGTAGTACAAAATAGTTACATTCCTGGATTTTATTTTGGCTTGATTAAATAACAATTAGAGTGATTTGGCGAGTAGTTTACACAATTCCCTGTGGGTTCGACATTCGATTTAACATTATATTACTTGCTACGACCACGTATACTTGCGTGTGCGTTTTGGGACCAACAGTTACTCAGGGGCTTCAGATACCGGGGACAGTTCCAGTCCAGCCTGTTGCCCCAGCCCAGGAGTTTGTGGTCCCAGCTTTGGCAGATGACGAGCAGCGTAAGTTAGAGAGGTTTAGTAGACTTCAGCCTCCGATTTTCAGTGGTACTGAGGACGAGGACGCCCATAGCTTCTTGGACTAGTGTCAGAGGATCCTTCGCACAACAAGGATACTGGAGGCTAGTGGGGTCCCATTTACTACCTTCCAGTTTGCAGGAGCTGCACTCGCTTGGTGGGAGGGCTATGAGAGGCGTAGACCTGCTGATGCAGCGCCCCTTACCTGACGTCATTTCTCCATTCTGTTCCTAGAGAAGTAAATACCACAGTCCCGCAAGGAGGAGTTGCGCAGGGAGTTTGAGCAGTTGAGCCAGGAGGACATGACCGTGACGCAGTATGATATGAGGTTCTTCGAGTTGGCCCGTCATGCTATTTGGCTAGTTCCCACGGATAGGGAGAGGATAAGGAGGTTCGTTGATGGCCTCACTTATCAGCTTTGAATTTTTTTTGACCAGGGAGAGGGTATCTGGCGCTTATTTTGAGGAGTTGGTTGACATTGCCAGAGAGATTGAGTCGGTTCACCGCCATGAGCGAATCAAGAGGGAGGCCAAGAGGTCTCGAGGATCTGGGAGTTTTGGTGGGGTTCCTTCAGGGGGGCAGCCTCAGCCCGACAGAGGCCATCCATTCAGGCAGGCTCATCCATGTCGCTCAGGTTATCGTGGTGGATCAGTTGGTCATGATCCTCACAGTTCGCATCAGGTGCACCCATATTTCAGTGCCCTGCCAGCTCAGAGTTCATCTTGGACACCATCGGTTCAGAGTTCATCTATGCCTGATTCTTCTAGTGGTTATCCTGGTGCTAGGGGTTCCCTTCAGCCCCTAGTGCCATTCTCCGAGAGAGGTTTCTTTGAGTGTGGAGATGTGGGCCATATCAAGAGGTTTTGTCCCCGTCTTGCGAGAGGTACTTATCAGCAGAGGAGTCATCCCGCGGCTTCAGACCCAGAAGCTGCACTGCCCACCCGCCCAGGCAGCTAGAGGTGGGGGTCAGGCAGATAGGGGTCGCCCTAGAGGGGGAGGTCGACCCAGTGGTGATCAATCTCGATTTTATGCACTTTCAGCCAGACCGGATTCCATGGCTTCTGATGCCGTGATCCCAGGTATTGTTTCAGTCTGTCACGAGAAGCTTCAGTTTTTATTTGATTCCGGTTTTTCATATTCACATGTTCATCATATTTTAGCCCATTCTCTGGATACACCCCGTGAATCTTTTGTTACATTTGTTCATGTGCTCGCCCTTGTGGATGATGTTATTGTTACGGACTGCATGTGTCGATCGTGTGTGGTACCTATTGGGGGTCTGGAGACCCGGGTGGATGTTCCAATTCTGAGTATGGTCGATTTTGACGTAGTTTGATCTGATAGATGATGATACTTTTAGGTATGACTTGATGCAGGTGTTTTGCACCGAATCAGATTGTTTGACTCCGTAGAGCTATTGTGAGGGTGTTAGTTAATTGTTATTGGTTTGATCTGTGCTCCAGGATGGTCTAGGGGTTACCCGTCCCTGCTTCGGGGAGCGGCGATTCGTTGGTTTTAGGCACACATGGTGCGGTTCTGTTGTTTTCTTCTAGAGGAGTTGATTAAGGTAAAGTAGCTGAATATCATAGAGTTTGGACATATGAGTTGCGTTCTTTCAGATTCGTGTGATTTGGTTCGGCGATGTGTGAGGAATTCTTAGCATTTCATAGTGGTGTTACTCGTTAATAATGAGAGACGGTTCTTTTGTTTGGTGTCATTTCTCATGTTGGGTACATTTGAGGTGTTATAGCGGGTCTCTGTTTGATGTCAGGTTTATTACCGGCATTTGGGTGGCTTGGGCATATGTTGTGATTTGAGCTTATCATTAGGAGTGTTCGAGATAGGTGATATACCATGTGACATCTTTTTGAGTTATGAATCTGGTCGGGTACAACATGTTCAGGTATATACGGTGTGTGGAGGCGGGATTCTAATCTTGTAGATGAGTTATGACATGAAATTTGGGTTCTAAGGCGTAGGGATTAGGTTGGATATAGTGGCATTCGAATGTGTTGTGTTATTGGATCGACATGGGGTAGGGTGATGTGGGATCACCCTCGGGTGTTTGCATGGTAAGGTTATTTGGCGGTTTGATGGATTTTGGAACAACTCTTGGCACGTTCGAGGACGAACGTTTGTTTAATGAGGGGGGGGGGAGGAATGTAACGACCTGACCGGTCGTTCCGAGAGTTTAGCCCGTTTCCCCCATTTCTGCCTCATTGCTTGTGTGGTTCATCTCTTTTGTGTAGTGTTGGGTTGGTTGACTCGGGTTCAGAGTGGTCATGGTGAGAAATGAGACACTTAAGTTGGTCTTATAGTTAGAAAAGTCAACCGGAAGTTGACTATTGGGTAAACAACCTCGGAATGTGGATTTTATAGCTCAGATAGCTTCGTTAGGTGATTTGGAACTTAGGAGTGTGTTCGGAATGAAGTTTTGATGTCCGGTGTAGAATTAGGCTTGAATGGGCAAAAGTTAGTTTTTGGCGATTTCCGATCGGCAAGGAAAAATAGGCTATCGGGGTCGGAATGGAATTCCGGAAGTTGGAGCAGGTTCGTAATGTCATTTGGATATGTGTGCAAGTTTTCAGGTCAATCAGATGTGTTTTGGATGGTTTCGGCGTCCTTGGTGAATTTTAGAAGTTTCAAAGTTCATAGGCTTGAATTTGGGGTGATTTTAGTGTTTTTGCATTGTTTTTGGTGTTTTGAAGGCTCGACTAAGTTTGAATGAGGTTCTGGGAATTGTTGGTATTTTTGGTTGGGGTTCCGAGGGGCTCAGGTTGATTTCGGATAGCCTTCGGAGAGTTTGGAGTTGGAGAAATGCAGCAGAAATTGCTGTCCTTCTAGTGTGGCCACACCTGCGGAAGGGAAGCCGCAGGTACGGACAAGGGGCGTAGGTGCGGAACTCGGTCAAGCTGAAGAAGATCGCAGGTGCGAGGCTTGGATCGCACCTGCGGAGTCGCAGGTGCGGAGG
Organism: Nicotiana knightiana; assembly: GCA_005239525.1. NCBI lineage: Eukaryota > Viridiplantae > Streptophyta > Magnoliopsida > Solanales > Solanaceae > Nicotiana > Nicotiana knightiana. The sequence goes on along the minus strand of ML407457.1, from coordinate 124,751 downwards.
ATTTGTCACAGGTGCGGAAATGGCCCTTTAAGTGGATTCTCGCAGGTGCGCACCTGGGACCGCAGGTGCAAGAAAAGAATCGCAGGTGCGGTCATCGCTGGGCAGAACATATAAAAAGAACCCTTAGCGAATTTTGGTCATTCTTTCACCATTCTTATTCAGGTTTGAAGCTTTTGAAGGATTTTTTAATAGGGAAATCGATAGTTCTTCATTGAGGTAAGGATTTTGGACTTAAAACTCATTTATATGTGATTAAAGGTCTGACTAGTGGTGAAAATTGGGGAAAATCAGTGCTAAAATGGGTAATTAAGGCTTGTGAGTTAGAGACCTTAAAATGGGAATTTGAGGGGTCATTTGGACTCTGATTTCAGTGTTCTTGGTATGTATAGACTCGTGGGAGGATGAGAATTCTTGTGGTGTAAATTTTATCGAGTTCCGAGACATGGGACCGGGGGTCGGGTTTGACCAGTTTCGGGATTTTTGGGTAAATTTGGTAATTTCGAATGGGTTTCATTCCTTGGCATATTATAATGATATGAATATGATTTTTGGTAGATTGGAGAACTCGGAGGCTCAATCTAGAGGCAAAGACTTTGAGGGATAGGTTTTTAGCCGGTTTTGAGGTAAGTGACGTTTCCAAACTTGGTTCTGAGGGTTCGAAACCCCGAACTACTTGTTATGTGATTAGAATTGGTGACGCACATGCCAAGTGACGGGTGTGCACTGTGAGACTTGTGACCTGGTTCATCCCATGGCAGCGCTTAGTGATTATTCCCTAATGATTTTTGTGCTTCTATTAATGTGTAATTGTGAACCTATTAGAAATCATATTAATTATAAATGGTAGGCTTCACGCTGAAAATGGTGAGACCCGAGTGGTTGTATATTACTATCTCATTTTGTGATTATTTGATTTCATATACTCAGTCCTGTAATAGCATATAACTTCATACCTCAGTCTCAGTATTGTTAATTATATGCATACTTATCATTGTTTCGGGCTGATGGAGGCATCTGTGATCCATGTGATTGAGACTGGAGAGTAATGACCGAGTGAGGCTGAGATCCTGTTATTGAGACAGTTATGAGATCGGACTTCACACCGCGGCGATACTAAGTCATGCCTTCGTTGGCTTGATATAGCGCTTGGGCCACTAGGGCCCATCTGGAGTCTTTACATCCTAGTGAGCGCATTGATGTTGAGGGATGGATTTTCCCTGGGCATGGATCGTGTCCGAAGTTGATGTTATGTGAGGGATAGGTCTTCCCTGGACATGGATCTTGTCCGAGTGTTATATTCCGGAGATGCACTTTCTCCGTGGGGTTGTATTAGCCTTTTTCCTCAGTACGAAGTGACTACGGTCGCCGATGATTATGTACATTCCGGGATGGGATTTCCCTGGGCCTGAGAGCCATATACGGTACTGAGTGGACTGCTGTGTGAGGGTTGTGAGCACTATGTGCATATCCACACTGGTTTAATACATTTTTCTTTATGATGGCATGTAGAGTATGCTGGCTTACTTGGCATATTTACTCATTCTGATAAACTGTTAGCATGTTTAATTTCTGTATACTGTCTATTGTAAATTCTGAGGTTTAGTCCGTCACTACCTCTCAGCCCATAGTTTGGGTTCGTTACTTCTGAGTTGGTGTACTCACATTACCCCCTGCACCTTGTGTTGCATATCCAGGTACACCGGGACCCGGTAGTGGATACTGAGCAGCTGTCAGAGTTTCATTGGAGTCGTCGAGGTAGCAGCTGGCGATCGCGACCTCGTTTTCTCTTTCTTATTCTACCTGTTCCTTATTTTGAGACTATGTTTTTCATTTCTCATTTTACTTACTTTATGTTATAGAAGCTCATGACTGACTGACATCGGATCCGGGGTTGGAGATTTTAAATTTTGTTTCAAAACTTCAGATTATTAGTATTATCAGTAATTCATTTAAAATTGTATTTTTACTGGAAATTAAATTTAGCTTAGAAAAAATGGGCGGCTTGTCTGGATCTAGGATAAGCGCCATCACGAATACGGAATCGGGTCGTGACATCGAGTCATAGTTAAATATAGAAGCTTTCCCACTAGTTTTTGATAAGCCTTCTGAGTGCTAGTTTTTCACTTCCAGATTGCTTTGTTTTGTTACGTTGATCATCAAATTTTTGTTGTAAGTTTGATGTTTGTAGCTAGTGAAGTAACAACAGGTTTAGCAGCTGATAATCCAATTTCTGCTTTGAGCTCTAATGCATATTTTCTTTGATGCATTAATATACCTTGTTTGGATCTAGCAAACTCTATGCCCAAAAAATACTTCAAATCTTCCAGATCTTTCATTTTGAATGTTTGTTGAAGTATTGTTTTTGTTTCAACTATCAGTTTTAGGTTATCCCTTGTTATTAACATATCATCTACATAGACTAGTACCATAATAACCCCTTCTGAAGTTCTTCTGATGAATACAGAATGACCAAATTGACTTTGGTGAAACTGTTTCTTCAAAAGTGCTTCAGTTAACTTTGCATTCCACTGTCTAGGAGCTTGTTTTAGCCCATATAAAGAATTTAATGAGTCTGCATACAGGTTTATTCTCCCCCTGACTCTTAAATCCATGTGGTAGTTCCATGTAGATTTCATCATATAAGTCACCTTGTAGGAAAGCATTGTAGATATCCATTTGATGTATGTTCCAATTTTTTGCAGCAGCAATAGCTAAGACTATTCTTACCACAGGAGAGAAGGTTTCTTGATAGTCAATACCTTTTTTTTGGCTATATCTCTTTGCTACTGACCTTGCTTTAAACCTTACAATTTTTCCTATTGCTTTGTATTTGATTTTGTATATCCACTTGCATCCAATGGGTATTTTTCCTTAAGATAATGACACAATGTCCCAAGTATGATTTGTTTGTAAAGCATCAATCTCAGCCTTCATTGCCTCTATCCATCTAGGATCTCTGATAGTTTCTGTATAAGATGAAGGTTATGTGTCCACTGAAGTTGCTGCTATGTAGACTTGATAAGTAGATGACAGTTGTTCATATGAAATATATTTTAAAATAGCATTTGGAACTTCCTGATGAACATTTAGAGACACAAAGTCTTTCATCCAAATTAGAGGTTGTTTGTCTCTACTAGATCTTCTGTATTCTGGATGCTCTGCAGTAATGTTGGGAAGGCTTTGTGATTGATCATGTATTTGTTGAACTCTATTTGGTAGTGAGATGTCAGTTGTCTGTTGTTGTAGTTCTAGTGAAGGACTATCATCTTCTTGGTGAATATGATCCATTGGAGCAACTGAGACTTCCATATCTGTATTAGTAGGAGAATATGTGTCTTCCATGTTACTCTCACTGACCATAGGCTATTCAATGTTGGTTGATGTTTTAGATAAATTGACACCTGGTTTAAAAACAAAAGGTTGATTACTTGTCTTCTGATGTTTGAATGGAAACACACCTTTTTTAAAGATCACATCTCTATTGACAAAAAATATTTTCTCTGTTAAATCATATAATACATATCCTTTCTGAACCTCTGAATAACCCATGTGAACTGCTAGTTTTTTTCTAGTCATTTTTTGTCGTTTTGATGAATAATCTTAGCATAGCACATACATCCCAAAACCTTTAAATGTTGATATGTTGGTTGTCTGTGATATATCCTTTCATAAGGAGTTTGATTGTTGATCATGTTATGCCCCATTTTAACACGGGTCAAATTTGAGTATAACCTATTGGAAAGATCGAGTTTTGATTAATTTTAAGAATCGCCACCTAATTATTTTAACGGTGAATTAGAACACCAATTTTAGCTAAATAATGCTTAAAGTTAACTCTGTTTTATATGGTCCGCTTAGTTTTAGAAATTCTAGGTAAGGGTTCTAGTTATTTCAAAAGGAAGGGGTAAGACACCTTTTAAGATCCATTAAAATGATTAGCCGGCGAAACTTAGGTTAATATAAGTAGAAAATTTTATATTTTCATACATAGTTGGAAAATAACATGTGACTATATTTCATATACTAAAATATTACTAAATGAGTAAAAATGGATTTGATATACCAAAAAAACGCTAGAAAGACCATTTCTCCGAAAAACTGATTTAGACTTAAACATTATAAAAAGAAGTGAGATTTTTATAGCCAATAAAAAGAATTCTAAGTATTTCCAAAATTGATGTGGGAAAAAATTTTAGAAAGAGAAAAAAAAACAACCATTATCTCAAATCGTTGATTTTAGTAACTCTTGAGACTCATGTAAATAAAATCGACGATTTATTATTCACTAGAGTAAATGCCACAAAACAAAATAAGATTTAGATACCAAATCGCATATAAGACAACACCAAATAAATCGACAATCATAAAGAAGTTAAATAAATGATAAGAGAAAGAAAAATGAAAGACGCCATAGGCGGACCCAAGCGTTTCGCTTGTTTTCTTGCTATCCGGGACATTCTAAGGGGATGCCATGTGATGACTGCTTGGGTATGGGGAGTCTTGCAGTAAGACTCACACTTACTCCAAAGTGTACCTACAAAGAAAGCAAGGAATAAAGATTAACAATATAATCTTAATATTGCAAATTTTATCCACAACTAGTTGAAGAAAATGAGAATGTAAAGCAACACAATTACTACAGTGATACTAAAACACCATATAAATAAAAGTAGATTCTTTACATAGGAATTTTAAGTCAACATAACAACTACTTGCAATGAACTAAAATATGGAAACACACATTCAAACTAAGGGTGTCTAACGGGCAGGCCGGGCCGGTTACATTTTTTTTAACCGGACAGGTTGCGGTTACGGGTTTTTACCGGTTAATTGTTAACGGGTTTAACGGGTTGGGGATTATCCGGGTAAAAATAAACCCGTGCGGGTAGGAGTACTGCCGGACCGGGCCGGGTTTCAGTCTTTTTAAATTTTTTTTTCAAGTTTTTGTACATGTTTTGTAATTTATATAAAATATAAAGTAAAATATATAAAGATAACAATGATTATGGAAAAAATTGCACTTATAAATTGCAAGTGCAACATGTATTTAAAATTATCAATTTTCAAATTTCAAAATTCAACTCTTACAACTTACAAGTTACAACTAAGTATTAAATTCGACAAGTAGTAAATTCAAAAGTTTTGCATTGCCCTTGTAAGTTCTTCATAATCAATATGAACTGATTGTCCTTCTTCTGGAGTATTAAATTCAGATGGCTTACCATGTGTATATCTCCAAGTTCCTCGTCTTCTAGGCTATCAACATCTTCACGTCCTTGATTTCTTCGTTTCGATCTAATCCAATCTATGAAACATACTAAAACTTCCAAAGCATTGCTTCCCAATGAGTGACGGGTGTCTCCTAGTTATTGTCTTGCTTGACTAAATGCACACTCTGATGCAACAGTTGAAATTGGCACATTCAACACGTCCCGAGCCATAGCAAAAAGAACAGGAAATTGCTTTTCATTCTCACGCCACCATCCCAACGCTGAAAATTCCTTTGTGTGAATCTCCTTTTGCTTCTGCAAGTAGAATTGAAGTTCATCAATGTTTCTGCTACTGGTTTGAGTTGTAGCAAATGTAGAAAAAATATTATAACTATCAACTATTTCATCATCATTCAAAGTAGTGGAACCTGAAGAAGTGGCACACTGCATAGTGGGATTAACATTGGCATTAACAGCAACAGAATCAACTATACTTGCATAATTATTATATAATTGTTGTAAATTATCATTTAGTTTGTTCATACAAGAAAAAATATATGGGGTTTCAGTTGCTTCAACCTCCATGTAAGTATATAAAGCATTGATTAATTGGTGACAATCAGTCGTCAACTATACTTGCATAATTATTATATAATTGTTATAAATTATCATTTAGTTTGTTCATACAAGCAAAAATATATGGGGTTTCAGTTGCTTCAACCTCCATGTAAGTATATAAAGCATTGATTAATTGGTGACAATTAGCCATCTTAATAGAAGGATTTAAAACAACGCCAATTAAGTAAATCTGAGGAATTAGAAAGAAATATTTTTTGAATTTGTCTTGCATTTCTTCAACTGCAACCGTATATTTTTCTTTCTTCTTAGATTCAAAGAGTAGAAAAGCAATTTCAGCTATATGTACTAAAATCATTATAATAGTAGGTAATATGCTCCCAGAAAACTCAACAGTAGCTATATAAAATTTATGTAAAAATTGAATAACATCATTAATGACCTCCCAAGTAGCAGGTGTTAACATACGGTTTCTATCAGTACAATGCGCATTAGCAACTTCAGTTATTGGATATCTATATTTGTAGCAACATTTTAAAAATATGTAAGTATAATTCCACATAGTAACAATTTCGTCTGATATGAATCTTGGTTTAAGGTTATACTCGGTACACTTATTCTTAAATTTCCTAATTCTAGATTGTCTGTTATTTCCTTGAATAACACCAACTGCTATTCTAACATGAGTAATCTTAGTTGAAAATAAATCAAGGCCACTTTTAACAATTAAATTATAAATATGACATGCACACCTAACATGAAAAATTTCTTCAAGTGGCGGTTGCAAATGCATTTTTAATAATGAAATTGCAGCAGTATTATTAGAAGCATTATCAAAAGACATACACAATACTTTTTGGTTAAGATTATAAAATTGAACAACTTCGCTAATAGTACTACTTATAAACACAGCAGTATGACTCTGATCTTCATCATATTTAAAAGCGATAATACGTTTTTGCATGCAAAATAAATCATCTATCCAATGACATGTAATTGTCAAATAATCATTTCCATTAACAGCATGGCCAATATCAGAAGTTAGAGAAACTCTACAAGGAAGGTGTTCAAACAAATAACGTATGTATGTTTGATATTGACCATGCAATCTAAAAATATCAGCTCTACAAGTACTTCTAGGGATACCTTTAAATAAAGGATTATAAATCCTTTGAATATACATAATAAGATATGATGAAGAAGCAAAAGAAAAAGGTAGACAACCCAAAGCAATCATTTTTGCTAACTCCTTACGATCCTTCATTTTATTATATGTCATAAATCCTTCAGTAGTAGGGTTAAGAGTGGTTTGATTTCCATCACCATCAACACCCCATTCTATGGGATGATCAATTCTCATATAGAAGCGTCCTAGTCCCCCCTAAATTTTCTCCAGTCAAATGTTTACAATCATTTTTACAAATTTTGCACATAACTCTATCAGTACCTTCAATTAATTCAAAAAAATTCCAAACCTTACTTCTTTTTCTACGATTAGTAGTCGGAGGAGCCACAGGTGGTCTACGACTACCACTAGTGCCACGACCACCCCCCCTTGTAGCAACTCCAACACTACCAGCTCCATCACTAGTAGGTGTAGCTGGTATTTCATTTTCCATTTCTAATTCATTATCTTCTATTCCAAAATCTTCTTGTAATTGTTCATAATCTATATTATCATTAGGCGATGTTTCGGAAACATGTGTAAATGGAGTATTTGTAAATGGGGTATTAATATTACTATTACTACCAGATGCTGAAGAAGAACCTCTTTTTTTATTTCCCCTACCAGCAACTTTTTTACACGCTCTTTTAGCAGCATTAAACATATTGTAAAAATTTAAGTATAAGCAAAAATTAAATATGCAAATAAAATAGTAAATAAGAGATAGAGTTGGAGGGAGTGCACCGAATTCGGTATAAATTGAGCACTTGATGATTCACAATTCCAACGTTACCACGAACAAACGTCAAGCAAGTATTTCAATTTTGAAGTTCAATTGTTCTTCAAACTTCAAAATTCGAATGATAAAACACGATAAATTAAATTCCAAAACAAAGAGCCAAATAAAATTAGAAGATGAGTTGAAGACTTAAAGTCTTGAAAATTGAAGAATGAGAGAAATTCTGAAATTGAGATTGAGAAATGATAGTTGAGTGAAGAAATGAAGAAGATGGGGGTATTTATAGTTTTAGAGAAGGTTAATTTTGTAAAATGATAATAGGTTAAAATTTAAAGAAAAAAGGGGCTATTTGTGCAAATTTAACATTGGGCAACGATATGCTGTCAGGAGTGACCGTTGCCAACGGTCAGTGGGCCCCACATGTTTAAAAAAAATAGCCTTTGTACCCGACCGGTTCAACCGGTACACGGTTGCGGTTCACTACCGGTCCGATTACCCGTTTCAAAATAATTAAACAGACCAACCCTCTCTAACCCCCCTACCCAGCCCACCCAGCCCCCTATGAACCGAGCCGGTCCGATTCCGGTTTTAACCGATCTGGGCCGGTCCGTTTACAGGTCAACCCGGCCCGTTTTCCACCTTTAATTCAAACTGACTCAAAACTTCGTAAAAAGGGACTTATACAGCCAATTATAACAAACAGGGAAATAATATTTCTTTAAATTTAAGAACTGATATTTGTCTAACATGCCTCAAAGTTTTATAAAAAGGTATTAAAGTCATGGCTTCTAAATTAACACGATCTTCATTAGTCACAACAACTACTACTACTTCATACAATATTTAACTAGTAAAAGTAAAAAGCTAATTTCCAAAAAAACGTGATTTATACTTACAGAATCTAGACCAAATTGACTGGACACATACTTAACAAAATTCATGCAACATTCTTTAACATTTAACTAGTCATATTGACTGCAAAGTTATGTACCAACGTCAAGTTTTACTCATACATCCCAAAAGGGAACTTTCAAAATACTCTAGTCTAGCATGTTCAGAGACACACACTCTTTCTTTATTAGAATCCTATAGGGATGACGGAAGTCTCATCCATAATATTTAATCCTATAGACATGATTTCTATAATTTGAATATGATTTAGAGGGGCTAAAATCTATTAGAGCAGGTAAACAGAATACTCATCCATTTTTATGACATTCAAAGTGAGTAAACAATGAGTAATTTAAGTAGCGAGTCATGCTAACATCTAAGCATATGATCCTGAATTCTAACATTAAATAGGGAAACGAGATTGCATCAGAGATTTTAACAATGCTTAGGTTTAAATAGAGAAACATGATAATCGCCTAACCTCGTGATATTTAGAGCGTAAGTAAGTGAACAAGAACTAATAACACTATAAAGCATATTGCAAAGAAATACACGAAATCAGAAGAAGAAAGAAAAGAAAAGAAAGTGACAGATTCCTACTCTACGAATGATAACCAAGTCCTAGATCTTCTTCCAACAAATAAGAAATGGAAAATCGAATATATTCTTCCTAATTTCCAGATAGAAACCAAATCATAAAAATCTACACTATAGCCAAATATTAAACATGAGGTTTCTAACAAAAGCGAGGGAATAGATCACAAGTACTTGAAATTGACCAACACCAACGACGGACAAAAGTTATGCGGAATTTCTATTTTTTCATGATAATACACACAAAGAATAGAAGGAAACATAATAACATTTTCGCGACATGTATAAAATCATGAAAAGTCTTAAAACATCGGAATAGAAAGAAAAATGATAAATCACTGACCTCTTGCGGGGCAGTGAACTAAGGACGTTTGCAAGGGCCACTCGACTCTCCTGTCCAAACTCCTTTTACAAACAAAGCTACACAGCTAGAGTAGAGCAAATCTCTACTAAGTTTAAGAAGCTAACTGTGAATTTCAAAAGGGTGTAGACGACTAAATATAATGTTGCTAAAGTAAAAGGGGGCTGCCGGAGCTTATACTTAAAAAGGGGTAAATGGGGCAGCTCCAAAAACCTGTCCTCCAAAATTATTGCCAAACACGGGTATTTATAGCGGCAGATAAGAGCTAGGCTTCTTGAGCGGGAATTCTTCAGATTTTGATTTTGAAATGGAGTCAAAAAGCCGTTCGAATCCAAACGTTGGGAATTTAATCTTCACGTGACTTGGTCTGAGAAAGGCCTCTGAGATCGAACCAAATCGATGAAAATGTCTTTTCATCTCAGAAAATCAAAATGCCAAAAAGTCTTTTGGCCTCTTTTGTTGACTAAATCGTTGAAGACAGAAGAGAGGCACAGAACTTGCTGTGATGATCCAAAAGGTCATCCCGTATATTCTAACTGATTCTGTGTTCCGAGGTCGTATAAACCTCTTTCTATCTCACCTCGATTTGCGTGCGCAGCCCGGACGTGTAGCCGGGAAGCCTTTATGTGAAAAACTGATAAAAATGATAGTTTTGTATTAGAAATTTGAATCAAGTTGACTTCAGTCAACGTTTGTGGTAAACGGACCCGGACCCGTGATTTGGCAGTCCCGGAGGGTCCGTAGGAAAATATGGGACCTGGGCGCATGCCCGGAATCGAATTCCGAGGTCCCAAGTCCGAGAAATGAATTTTTAAAGAAAATTATTTTCAAAAAAATATAAAGGTTTTGGAAAAGGAAATTTGAGGTGAAACATGTGATATCAGGCCCGTATTATGGTTCTGGAGCCCGGTACAGGTTCAATATAATTTATATGTATTATCTGTGAAATTTGGTAAGAAACGGACTTAGTTTGAAGTGATTCGGACCTTAAATGCAAAACTTAATGTTTATAGAAGTTTTGAGGAATTTCATGGATTTTTAGTTTAATTCATCATTTTAGTGTTGTTTTATGTGGTTTGAAACCTCGAACGAGTCCGTGTTAGGTTATATGACTTGTGAGTGTGGTTGGACGGGGTCCCGGGGGACCTCGGGTATGTTTCGGATGCCCATCAGATGATATTAGCACATGGAAGACAGCTGAACTATTGCTGGTTCTGGTGTCTCGCACCTGCGATGGACCTTCCGCAAGTGCGGACACGCAGGTGTGGCGAGGAGCTTGCAGGTGCGGACTTGACCCAATCCTCCAATCCTCGTAGGTGCGGTTAGTTTTTCCGCAGATGCGGCCATTTGACCGCAAGTGCGACCCCAGGCCTTTTAGTGGGTTTTCGCACCTGCGATGGTCTTTCCGCAGGTGCGGTCCTAGGGGCGGAGGTTCGGTCCCAGGGGCGCAGGTGCGGATATTGCTGGGCAATTATATCAGATTCGAGGGTTTAAGCCTATTTTCACCATTTCAAATTTTGGAGCTCGGGAAGGGCGATTTTTGAAGACCTTTGCACCTGGGTAACTTGGATAAGTGATTACTAACCTACTTAGATCAATTTCCATGATTCCTAACTTAAATCCGGTCCTTAGAATTCGAATTTGGGTGGAAGATTTGGAAAAGAATTGATAAACTTCATACACTAAATTATTGAGTTTTGATTGTGTTTTTGACCTCCGATTTGAGAGATTTTCATATGTTTAGACTCCTGAATGAATGGGTGTCCGAAAAATATAATGTTTACCTGATTCCAAGACGTGGGCTCGAGGAATTTTTTTGGGCGAATTTCCTAATTTCGCGTATTAGCTTCGAACTTATTAGTTATTTTGTTTCCTTGTGATGATGTTTATATTATGCAATCGAATTGTCTAGATTTGGGCCGCCCGCAGTTGGATACTCGTGGCAAGAGCGTGGTTTTGATTTGATTAGCACATTCAAGGTAAGTATCTTGTCTAACCTTGCGTGGGGGAACTACCCCTTAGGATTGAGTCTTCTATGTTGATTGTAGTCCACGTACGCGAGGTGGCGAATGCGTACTCGGACTTATTTGCAAATAGATTGCCCTTTAGGGATTTTAGATCCTTATGTTCCCCGTATATGAATTGAACTTGTTATATCTGAATTCATGATTTCTAGTTTCATCTCTTCCTGCTCAAATTAGAGGTACTTGCCTAGCATTCCTTGTTTCTTATATGATCCTAATTGACTTAAATGAAGACTTTATTTTTACTACCATTATACTATATCTTCCTTCATACACTGCCTATGTGAATAAAACTAGTATAATCTCGCGCTATAAATGTCTAACAAGTAATTCGGAATATCTATACGTTGGTCAAGCATGCCCGTGAGTCGTACATTGTGATTAAAATGATTTTTCCCTCAAGTACTACTTAGGTTTAATTGATGACCGCCCATGTTGATGGTATTTCTCTGGTGCTGCCTATTTACTAAGCATTTGTTCAAACTGAGTTTATTCGGTGAAGCTAATTGTCTAAGTGAGATTGGTTATAGCTGATTCCCTTGCTGGGATGATTTGGTTTATTGGTTGCGAACTCGAATAGATAGAATCGTTGTTATATTTGCCTTGTTTTCCCCTCGTTATGTTTTTCCTCTTTGTGCTTGGCATTCCTTTCAGTGGCTACTTCTTATGAGTGAGTTTTTACCATTTTGTGATTTAAGTCTTTGTATTGATTTGCTTATCGCACTTTGTGTTTGGTCTTGTTTGCTTTTGAGCTGGTTGTGGCAATATATGTTGTTTCTATCGCATTATGGTTGTTTTCCTCACTGGCTGCATTGCATATTTAAATTGGGACTACAGACAGAGATTCAGGAGCTTTCCCCTTGTACTGCACTGCATATTTAAATTGGGACTACGGACAGAGATCCGGGAGCTTTCCCCATGTACTGCATCGTATATTTAAATGCATCGTATATTTAAATTGGGACTACGGACAGATGTCTGGGAGATTTCCCCTGTACTGCATCACATATTTAAATTGGGACTACATACGAGATTCCGGGAGCTTTCCCTCTGTACTGCATTGCATGACAAATTCTGAGTTGCGGACTGAGTTCCGGTGGTTTTATCATTGAGGAGATTTGGATCGAAGAATATACATATATATTAAAAAGTATAGCTGAAAAGCAATTATCTCCAGGAAAAGTTATGTCTGAAGGACTTTTGTTTCGAAAGTATAATTGAAAAGTATTTGTTGCAGAAAAAATGATATTTGAAAGAGCAGTATTTGGGAAAGTATATTTTGAGCATCACGTATTTTGATGATATTTGAAAGAGCAGTATTTGGGAAAGTTTATTTTGAACACCACGTATTTTGATGATATTTGAAAAAGCAGTATTCAGGAAAATATATTTGAACACCACGTATTTGAAGATACTATGTTTTAAATATTTCTCTTTATAAATATACATTCAGAGAAAGTATGTTTAAAAGAAGAAATTTCACTATTCCGAAATGATTATATCTTTAAAGTTTTCAAAATAAACTCACGATTTAAAAGTTTTCACTCGAAGGTTTGACCAGTTTTATTGAGTTTATTGACTAAGGCCTAACGTGAATAAATTGATGCAGTGCTGAGTTGCTAGTGTTTTTATTGGGTTGTGATTCCCGCCATTTGGATTGCATTCTTTCCATTCTCTTTGCATATTTCGATTATGCTGTCCGTTGATCGTAATTATTGAATTTTCTTTCGTATTATTCGATCGTATCGTTAATTATATTGAAAAATCTTTAGATAGATATTATGTTTCGGTCATTTATACATTTATGCCTTTTTATTTATTAGACCAGTGGTGTCTTGACTAGTCCTTGTCACTACTTCACCGAGGTTAGTCTTGTTACTTACTGGGCACCGCTGTGGTGTGCTCATACTACACTTCTGCACATTTTTATGTGCAGATCCATGTTATTGTTGTTAGTAGCTGCGCCAGATTATTGCTGAGGAGACTCAAGGTAACCTGCTGCTGCGTTCGCAGGCATCGGAGTCACCTTCCTATTTTATTTCTATTTAATTGTACTCACTTATTCCTGGACAGTTGTATTTAGATATGATAGAAATATTTCGTAGAGCTTATGACTTGTATTTATCGGGTTTTGGGAAATAGTAAACTCTGTCAAGAATTCTATTTTGAAACTGTTAAAATTCCTTTATTATTGTTGTTGCTCAGTGGAAATGTTAGGCTTACCTAGTCCCTAAGACTAGGTGCCATCACGATACCCCACGGAGGGAAATTTGGGACGTGACAAGTTGGTATCAGAGCTCTAGGTTCATAGGTGCTACGAGTCATTAGCGAGTTTGGTAGAGTCTTGCGGATCGGTACGGATACATCTGTACTTATCTTCGAGAGGCTACGGAACTATTAGGACAATTTCACTTCCTTCATTCCTATCGTGCGAGTTCATTGATTTTGAAGTTTGAAATTATTGTTCCATTCTCTCACCGGTGGTGAGTACACGAGCGGCGGTTCCTGATGATGTTACCCCGAAGAAAATGTCGCAAGGGTCAGAGGTAGAGGCCAACGAGGAGCACGTGCCGCAGTTAAGATTCCTACCAGAGCAGCCATTGAGGAGTCGTCAGTAGTTCTAGTTGGGGGCACCTGTTACTACCCTGGACTTCAGGAGACCTGAGCGCAATTTTGAGTACAATTGGTACATCGACTCAGGCTAGGTTGATTTTTTGTGCATCAGTTGCTTCACAAATAAGGGAATGAGTTCAGACTCCCACCGTCTACACTCCAGAGCAGCGAGATCATATTTGTCAGGTTCCAGTTGTCATGGCAGCGTGACACGTTATTTCAGTTCAGCCTGTGGTTAGACAACAACATCGAAGTTAGAGCACCTTGGGATTTAGCGGTATTGGAAGTACCACTCTTCTATATTTCAGTGGATTGGCGACGGATAATGCCCATGGTTTTCTGGAGGAGTGTCACCATATTCTTCGTACTTCGGGTATTGTGGAGACGAGCGAGATTACTTTTGTCACGTCTCAGATTCAGAGTAGTGGATTGATCAGTGGTGGCGGCATATGAGTTGGGGTAACCTGGCCGAGTTAGCTTCATCAGCGTGGATTCAGTGTTCAGAGATGTTTTGAGGGAGGTTGCACCTCAGTTCCGTCGGGATGTGCGGCTCGCGGAGTTTGAGTAGTTGCGTTAGGGCGCTATGTCACTATTGGAGTATACAGTTAGATTAGTGAGTTGGCCAGATATACACCTCACTTGATTGCTTCAGTTAGGAGGCGAGTCCATAGATTCATTGAGGGATTCAGGCATGGTAGAGAATTTTGGGCCAACCAGCTCAATTGCATTACCAGCTTCGCATGAGAGCTTTTCAGGTACTCATGGGTCTCGGAGGATCCGTATTATATGTCTTCCACAGCCACATCAGCAGAGAGATTGTTTTCAGTGTGGGGATGTTAGCCACAGGGTGAGAGATTGTCCCAGGATTCAGGTAGGGTGTGGTAGCAGGGTATTCAGGTGAGTAGAGGGCGCCTAAGAGGGGGAGACCCGACCCATTGTTGTGTTGCATATAGTAAATAGAGGCCGTTGTGCCAGATATCATCACCCAGGTATGTGTTGATGTATTGCAGAGTGGCACCGATTGTATTTCATTATAGCTCTGCCGATCGGGACGAGTTCCCTTATTTGTTGTTTCATTTATGAGTGAGTTTCATGTTCTGCACTCTATTTTTGTGCTTGCTCCTGTTGGGAGATTCTATGAGTAATATCCCGTGTCTATCATTGTTTTATTCATCCTTGCTAGTGGTGAAACTGGAAGTGAGTCCATGTCATCCCTCGTGGTAGGTTTTATGTGATTCTTCTGAATATTTGTTTTCGAGCTGTGATTTGATACTCCATTGAGATGTGAGTAAGTGAGCGCTATGATTTTGTTAGCCGAGATGAATTAGCGGGAGATCTCTATTGGTACAATATATATTCGACATGTTACATAGAGTTGAGGGCGAGACCCTCGTGATTCTTTGTGATTTGATATGTTTGGACCGGGCTGAGTACCGCGGTGGAATTTTTATCAGGATGGCATCCTTGTGATTTGTTCATATTCTTTGCTTCTTCCTTGTTATATTGCTTTTTGTAAGTTAGTACTGATAGAGAGTTATGCCTATGGGCTTGTTTTATAGTACCTTTATATGCTTCTAATTTTCATACTCAGTCATTTCGTTATGTGCTTCTTTAGTTTAGTTTGAGGGATGTGTGCCCGGTGGTGTTAGTTGTGACTCGGTGATTCGGGTGTCTAATGATGAGGTCTTCGTGTTTATTGATGTGCTATGTTGTGTGGTCATGCTTTATGGGTGTAGACCTGAGTTGATGCAGCTGGTTGAGGCTAATGCCGGATATAGATTTAGAATCGGGTCTTTTGGAAATACGTATAAAGTGAGGAATTGAGGTATGAGGCTTATCGATGATGATGATGAGGCTATATGGCCGTTGTGATGGTGTCATCAGGCTTATGTAGGTGGGGGTGACGTGGGATCACCCGCGGGTGTGTGTTAGAAGTGCTCAATCAGTGATTAGATGGGTTCAAAGTGAATATATCGAGGACGAACGTTTGTTTACGAGAGGGAAATTGTGATGACCCAAAAGGTCATCCCGTATATTCTAGCTGATTTTATGTTCCGATGTCGTGAAAACCTCCTTCTATCTCACCTCGATTTACGTGCGCAGCCCTGAAGTGTAGTCGGGAGGCCTTTATGTGAAAAACTGATAAAAATGATAGTTTTGTATTAGAAATTTGAATAAAGTTGACTTCAGTAACGTTTGTGGTAAACAAACCCGGACCCGTGATTTGACGGTCCCGGAGGGTCCGTAGGAAAATATGGGACCTGGGCGCATGTCCGGAATCGAATTCCGAGGTCCCAAGTCCGAGAAATGAATTTTTAAATAAAATTGTTTTTTGAAAAATATAAAGGTTTTTGAAAAGGAAATTTGAGGTGAAAACTGTGATATCGGGCCCGTATTATGGTTCTGGAGCCCAGTACAGGTTCGATATGATTTATATGTGTTATCTGTGAAATTTGGTAAGAAACAGACTTAGTTTGAAGTGATTCGAACCTTAAATGCAAAACTTAATGTTTATAGAAGTTTTGAGTAATTTCATGGATTTTTCGTTCAATTTATCGTTTTAGTATTGTTTTATGTGGTTTGAAACCTCGAGCGAGTCCGTGTTAGGTTATATGACACTTGTGTGTGATTAGACGGGGTCCCGGGGGGCCTCGGGTATGTTTCGGATGCCCATCGGATGATATTAGAACTTGGAAGACAGCTGAACCATTGCTGGTTCTGGTGTCTCGCACCTGAGATGGACCTTCCGCAGGTGCGGACTCGACCCAATCCCCCAATCCTCGCAGGTGCTGTTAGTTTTTTCGCAGATGCGGAGCCGCAGGTGCGGCCATTTGACTGCAGGTGCGACCCCAGGCCTTTTAGTGGGTTTTCGCACCTGCAATGGTATTTTCGCAGGTGGGGGACCGCAGGTGCGGTCCCAGGGGCACAAGTGCGGATATTGGTGGGCAATTATATCAGATTCGAGGGCTTAAGCCTATTTTCACCATTTCGAATTTTGGAGCTCGGGAAGGGCGCTTTTTGAAGACCTTTGCACCTGGGTAACTTGGGTAAGTGATTTCTAACCTACTTAGATCAATTTCCATGATTCCTAACTTAAATCTGGTCCTTAGAATTCGAATTTGGGTGGAGGATTTGGGAAAAATTTGATAAACTTCATAGACCAAATTATTGAGTTTTGATTGGGTTATTGACCTCCGATTTGAGATATATTCATATGTTTAGACTCGTGGGTGAATGGGTGTCCGAAAAATATATTTTTTACCCGATTCCGAGACGTGGGCCTGAGGAACTTTTTTGGGCAAATTTCCTAATTTCGCGTATTAGCTTCGAACTTATTAGTTATTTTGTTTCCTTGTGATGATGTTTACATTATGCAATCGAATTTTCAAGATTTGGGCCACCCGCAGTTGGATACTCGTGGCAAGAGCGTGGTTTTGAGTTGATTAGCGCAGTCAAGGTAAGTATCTTGCCTAACCTTGCGTGGGGGAACTACCCCTTAGGATTGAGTCTTCTATGTTGATTGTAGTCCGCGTACACGAGGTGGGGAGTGTGTACTCGGACTTATTTGCAAATAGATTGCCCTTTAGGGATTTTAGGTCCTTATGTTCCTCGTATATGAATTGAACTTGTTATATCTGAATTCATGATTTCTAGTTTCATCTCTTCCTGCTCAAATTAGAGGTACTTGCCTAGCATTCCTTGTTTCTTATATGATCTTAATTAACTTAAATGAAGACTTTATTTTTCCTACCGTTATACTATATCTTCCTTCATAAGCTGCCTATGTGACTAAAACTAGTATAATCTCGCCCTATAAATGTCTAACAAGTAATTCAGAATATCTGTACATTGGTCAAGCATGCCCGTGAGTCGTACATTGTGATTAAAATAATTTTCCCCTCAAGTACTACTTAGGTTTAATTGATGACCACCCATGTTGATGGTATTTCTCTGATGCTGCCTATTTACTGAGCATTTGTTCAAACTGAGTTTATTCGGTGAATCTAATTGTCTAAGTGAGATTGGTTATAGTTGATTCCCTTTCCGGGATGATTTGGTTTCTTGGTTGCGAACTCGAATAGATAGAATCGTTGTTATATTTGCCTTGTTTTCCCCTCGTTATGTTGTTCCTCTTTGTGCTTGGCATTCCTTTCAGTGGCTACTTTTTATGAGTGAGTTTTTACCATTTTGTGATTTAAGTCTTTGTATTGATTTGCTCATCGCACTTTGCGTTTGGTCTTGTTTGCTTTTGCGCCGTTTGTGGCAATATATGTTTTTTTATCGCATTCTGGTTGTTTTCCTCACTAGCTGCATTTGCATATTTAAATTGGGACTACAGACAGAGATTCAGGAACTTTTCCCCTGTACTGCACTGCATATATAAATTGGGACTACGGACAGAGATCCGGGAACTTTCCCCCTGTACTGCATCGCGTATTTAAATTGGGACTACGGACGAGATTCTGGGAGCTTTCCCCCTGTACTGCATTGCATGACAAATTCTGAGTTGCGGGCTGAGTTCCGGTGGTTTTATCATTGAGGAGATTTGGATCGAAGAATATACATATATATTGAAAAGTATAGCTGAAAATCAATTATCTCCAGGAAAAGTTATGTCTGAATGACTTCTGTTTCGAAAGTATAATTGAAAAGTATTTGTCTTGCAGAAAAAAATAATATTTGAAAGAGCAGTATTTGGAAAAATATATTTTGAGCATCACATATTTTGATGATATTTGAAAGAGAAGTATTTGGAAAGTATATTTTGAGCATCACGTATTTTGATGATACTTGAAAGAGCAGTACTTGGGAAAGTATATTTTGAACACCACGTATTTTGATGATATTTTAAAAAGCAGTATTCGGGAAAATATATTTGAACACCATGTATTTGAAGAGTATGTTTTAAAGATTTCTCTTTATAAAAATATATAAACATACATTCAGAGAAAGTATGTTTCAAAGAATAAATTTCTCTATTCCGAAATGATTATATCTTTAAATTTTCAAAATAAACTCACGATCTAAAAGTTTTCACTCGAAGGTTTGACCAGTTTTATTGAATTTATTGGCTAAGGCCTGACGTGAATAAATTGATGCAGTGCTGAGTTGCTTGTGCTTTTATTGTGTTGTGATTCCCGCCATTTGGATTGCATTCTTTCCATTCTCTTTACATATTTCGATTATGTTGTCCGTTGATCGTAATTATTGAATTTTCTTCCGTATTATTCGATCATATCGAAAAATCTTTAGATAGATATTATGTTTCCGTCATTTATACATTTATGCCTTTTTACTTATTAGATCGGTGGTGTCTTGACTAGTCCTCGTCACTACTTCACCGATGTTAGTCTTGATACTTACTGAGCACCGCTATGGTGTGCTCATACTACACTTCTGCACATTTTTGTGTGCAAATCCAGGTTATTGTTGTTAGTAGCTGCGTATATCATTGCTGAGGAGACTCAAGGTAACCTGCTGCTGCATTCGCAGGCTTTAGAGTCATCTTCCTGTTTTATTTCTATTCAACTGTACTTACTAATTCCTGGACAATTGTATTTAAATTTGATAGAAAGATTTCGTAGAGCTTATGACTTGTATTTACCGGGTTTTGGGAAATTATAAACTCTGTCAAGAATTCTATTTCGAAACTGTTAAAATTCCTTTATTATTGTTGTTGCTCAATGGAGATGTTAGGCTTACCTAGTCCCTAAGACTAGGTGCCATCACGATACCCAACGGAGGAAAATTTGGGACGTGACGCTTGCTCAAAAGTAGAAGGGACAAGGTTTGTCCCTGACTAAAGTAAAGCTTGACCTTGCATAAGAAAATGGAAGAAGGAGAAGAGGAGAGAGGAAGATGGTGGGAACGTCTGCGTTTCTTTTTTGGAGAAGATGACAAAATACCTAGCTGATGTAGTGTTTGTGGAATAAGCCTTGGGCTACTAATAATTCGGATGTATCTAATGAGATGATTGCAGGTTGGTGGTGAATTGGGCTATATGAGGAAAACTCCCTTTGAGCTTCTGTCGCTCGAAAAGGAGGACAGACTACTTCCCTTCCTTATACATTATTTGGACTTCAAAAATCATAGAATATAAACTATCAATAAATTAAACGCTTAGAATATGATTAAGCTAAAGCAAAATTGTAACTATAAAATTATATCATGTAGCTTAATGAGAGTTTAGCTTATAAAATGATTAAAAAAATAATAGTACTTTTGAAAAGTAACGGATGTGTGTAAAAATACAATTAACCTTGATTATATTTAGTACAAGTAAAGTAGTATAACAAATATTTAACAAAATGGTAAAATATAGTTTAAATCAAAATTCCAAAAGATTTTGATAACGTAAATAGTAGTAATATTTAAAATACTTGGTAAACATGGTAATTTCTCATATAATAAGATAAGTTAATATTTATATGATTATGAAGCCAAAGAAAGATAATTCGAAAGAGGATGGCTAAAATTGGATGTCAACAGATCACAGGGCTTGGAATTCTATTTATAAGATATACAGCTGCTAAAACACATTTTCCCCATATTTAATTGGTATACTAGCTTGGAACCTAATAGCTCTTGTAACTTCTAGGATATGCTTGTGCTTTCTTTCTGCTACCCCATTCTGTTGGGGAGCATAAGCACAAGTTCTTTGATGAACAATTCCTAGAGTTTGAAATAGATTACTGTAGGCTGAATTTATAAACTCAGTTCCATTATCAGTTCTTTCTCTTACATTTTTGTCATACTGAGTTTTTATATAGGTAAGGAAATGTTGTAGAACATTACACACATCTAATTTCAGCTTTAGTAAAAACACCCAAGTCATTCTGGAGAAATCATCCACTATTGTTAAGTACTTATTTCCATCATAAGTGAAATCCTATAAGGACCCCATAAATCCATATGAACTAAATCAAAATATTCAGCTGTCTTTATACTACTTGTAGGAAATGGAATTCTTGTCTGTTTTGCACATGGACGGACTGTGCACTTATCTAACTTGCTAGCTATGATGTCTGCATTTACATGAATGAGTTTATTCAGTACTTTAGTAGAGACATGGCCAAATCTCTTGTGCCACAACTCTACATCTATCGCATTTGAACTTGTTTGTGAGTCTTCACTTCTGGCAGCTAATATGATATCTTCTTTCCTTATGTTGTCTGAACATTCAAAGATGTAGAGTCCATAAATTTCTCTACCAATCCCCTTCATTTTCTCACTGAAGAGTTCCTGAAAAATATAGAAATCAGGAAAGAAAGTGGTTGAGCACTGTAATTCCTTTGTTAGCTTAGCAACTGACAACAAGTTGTATTTAAACTGAGGTATATGAAACATATTTTACACTGAGATACTATTTGATAACCTACTAGTACCAGTGTGTGTAAAACAAGCCAAATCTCCATTTGGTATATATACTTTCTTAGGATATTGAGTTTTCTTAACAGTAGAACTATCTATCAAGTCTATATCTGCTACCATATGATTAGTAGCACCTATGTCTATTATCCATCTTGTAGAACTAGTAGCTATTAAGGCATTACATATACCTGCTACATTGGCTGAAGAATTGTCTTCTGAATTGCCAGAGGGCATTTTGTTGAGTAGTTGCAGAATTTGATCATATTGCTCTTTACTAAGAGTGCAAGTACCAATGTTTCCTAACTGTTTAGACTAGCACTTTGAGAACCTCCTGTGACCATCTGATCTACAGAGTTACTTCCATTCACATTCATAGATTTCTGCAAGTTGTTATCATTGGTTTCACTGTATCCTAGTTAATTAATAATCACATTATAGGCTGCATTATTATTATTACCAGATCCTCTTCTCCCTTTTAACTTAAAATCAGGAGGATATCCCACTAGTTTGTAATGGTTTTCCTTGCTATGACCTTTAAATTTGCAGTAGTCACAGAATATATTGTAGTTTTTTGTAACGATCTGGTCGCTCGTTCTGAGAGTTTAGCCCGTTTCCCCCATTTCTTCTTCATTACTTGTGTGGTTCATCTTTTTTTTATGGTGTTGGGTTGGTCGGCTCAGGTTCAGAGTGATTCTGAAGAGAAATGAGACACTTAGTCTCTTAGCTTGGTTCAATAGTTGGAAAAGTCAACTGGAAGTTGACTTATAGGTATATGATCTCGGAATGGGGATTTTATGGTTCAGATGGTTTAGTTAGGTGATTTGGGACTTAGGAGTGTATTCGAAATTCTATTTGGAGGTCCGTGGTAGAATTAGGCTGTAATTGGCGAAATAGAATTTTTGGCGATTTTCGGTCGGCAGTGGAAAATTAGATATCGGGCTCGGAATGGAATTCTAGAAGTTGGAATGGGTTCGTAGTATCATTTGGGATGTGTTTGAAAAATTTCAGGTCATTCGAATGAGGTTTGGTCAGATTTCGCATCGTTGGCAAATTCCGGAAGTTTAGAAATCCTTAAGCTTGAATTTCATGTAAATTGGGTGATTTGATGTTGGCTTGTGTGTTCCGAGGGTTCGACTAAGTTGGAATAATCATATATTACGTGCGGGTATCATTGGTTGAGGTCCTGAGGGCCTCGGAATTTATTTCGGATGGTTATCAGAGGTTTGGACTTGGGAAATGCAGCAAAGCTGCTGCTGGTGCCAGTTTACTGGTGTGGTCGCGCCTGTGGATGGGGAGCCGCAGGTGCGATGATCACATGTGAGGTGGGCCATGTGCATATGCGGAAAGAGGAAGGTTGTCCTGGGAGCGCAGATGCGGTATTTTGGTCGCACCTGCGAGCCCGCAGGTGCGAGGTGAGGGCCGCAGATGCGGAAGTCGGGATTGAAGTCATGGTCGCAGGTGCACACCTGGGACCGTAGGTACGTCCGAAGGTGCGGTAGTCGCAGGGCAGAAAGTATAAAAGGATTCCTTCGCAAATATTTCTTATATTTCACCATTTTTGAAGACGGGTTTGGAGCTTTTTGAGGGATTTTGAAGAGGGATTCAAGGGAAACACATTGAGGTAACATTTTTGAACCTAATAATCGATTCTATGTTGATATATGACTGATTAATCATGAAATTTGTGGGATTTAATGGTGTAATTGATGGGTTAGGGCTTGGAAACTTGAGACTTTGATTTAAGGATTTGATGGGTCACTTGCCGTCGGATTTTGATGTATTTGGTATGTATGGACTCGTGGGAGTGTAGGGGTTCTAGTTTTGAGATTTGTGTCGAGTTTCGAGAAGTTTTCCCGGGGGCCGAGTTTGGCCGAATTCGGGATTTGTGATGTAATTTGATAATTTTGATGTGGGCTTCGCTCCTTTAGCATATAGTAATGGTATAATGCTGATTTTGGTTAGATTCGGGGCGATTTGTGGTCGAGTCGAGCAGTAAGGTCATTGCGGAGTAGAGTTTTGGCTTGATTGAGGTAAGTAACACTTCCAATCATGGTTCTGAGGGTTCGAAACCCTGAGCTACGTGTTACATGATTAGAATTGGGTGACACACATGCCAAGTGACGGGCGTGCGGGCGTGCACTGTGTGATTCGTGACCTGGTTCATGGCATGGAACCGTTATTGGTTCGCTCTTGTTGATATCTGTGATTCTGTCAATGTGACTGACGTGAACACTCGGAAAATCATGCTAAATACTGTGTTAAGGCGTCACACCGATACCATTGAGACCCGAGAGGTCGTCTAAAATGCGAACATGCTAGAAATCATGCTAGATATTATATTAAGGCTTCACACCGATGTTGTTGGGACCTGAGTGGTCGCTTATTGCTGTCATCTCATGTGTTTCATTGATATTATATTCTCAGTCCTATCATTTCATACCATATCATGTCTCAGTCTCGTAATTGTTTATTTTGCACATTTTATCATTGATTCGGGCTAGTTCATGCATTGTGAGCCCATGTGAGCGAGACTAGAGAGTGATGACTGAGTGAGGCCGAGAGCCTGATATACAGTGACAGTATGGGATCGGGCTGCACGCCGCAGCAAAGATATTGATTATGTCTTCGTTGGCTTGTTATAGCGCTTGGGCTAAGAGGAGACCCTCAGGAGTCTTTACACCCCCAGTGAGCGCAGTGATATTTGATGGGTGGATCTTCCCTGGAACATGGATCTTGTCCGAAGTGATATTTGAGGGATGAATCTTCCCTGGACATGGATCTTGTCCGAAGTGTTTGTGCTTGGATACAGATCTTCTCCACGAGGCTGGATTGGCCTATTTCCATCGGTACTGAGCAATTGAGGTCAGTGATGTGTGTACGTATTTGGGATGGATCTTCCCTAGGCCGTTGAGCCATATACAGTACCGAGTGGTTGTGAGGTGTATCATTATCTGGAGATGAATCTTCTCCTTAGGGCTGGATCGGCCATCCTCAGTATTGAGAGACTTCTATATGATGTGTATATATTCTGGGAGAGATCTTCCCTGGGCTATGTGAGCCATATACAGTACATAATGGTCGTGTATTTGAGAGTGGGAGAATATTGTGCATTTCATACTGTTGATGTATTGGCATGTAGAATACATCGAGGTATATGTGTTAAACTGTTCAGAACTGTGTTTATCTTATCACTTGAGTTGTCTAGTTAACTGAAAGCATGCCTAATTTTTTGTACATTTATCCTGTCATGAATATGGAGGTTTAGTCTGTCACTACCTCTCAATCCACAGGTTGGGCTTGTTACTTACTGAGTTGGTGTACTCACGTTACCTCTTGCACCTTGTGTGCAAATTCATGTGTCTGGATCGAGTGAGAGCTGGTTTACTCTCTGGGAGCACTTAGGAGATTGCAAGGTAGCTGTATGGCGTCCGCAACCTTGTCTCTCTCCTTCCTATTAGTCATTTTGTTTATTCTCAGACTGGTTTGAAGTAAGGGACAGTAACAGATTTTGAATCCCTTTTTTAGTTGCTCATGACTGATGACTCCTGGTTTTGAGGTTGTGTTTAAATATTTTACCTACCTTTATGTGTTTTCAAATGCTAAAACAAAAGATTTATTAAATACTGGTGGATATTGAATCAAACGAAAGTTTTTCTCATGTTATGCATAATGAATTGGCTAGCCTAGTATCACGATAGGCACCATCACGGCCGGGTTGATTTTCGGGTCGTGACAAGTTGGTATCAGAGCCTAGGTTACATAGGATTCACCGGTCATGAGCATGTTTAGTAGAGTCTTGAGGATCGGTACAGAAGTCTCTGTACTTATCTTCGAGAGGCTGCAGAACCCTTAGGAAAATCTCACATTCTTGAATTCTTGTCGTGTGAATCTGTCGATTCTAGTAACTAAATTTCGGTTTTTTCATTCTCTCACAGATTGTGAGGACACGTACTACCGGTCAGGATGTTCAGCCACCAGTTGGGCCCGTGAGAGGCCGAGGCCACAGTCGAGGCCGTGGTAGAGGGAGGGGTGTAGCCCGCGCAGCAGCCGAGGTAGTACCTATGGACCCCCCCAGTTATTCCAGATCAGGTCCCAGTCGTAGATGTTTCGGTGGGACCAGCTTAGGCACCAGCTGTGCCTATTGTTATTCCGGGTCTTCGGGAGCCCTTGGCCAGATTTTGACCGCATGCACCAGTCTTACTCAGACGGTCATTGTTTCTACATCAGCAACTACTTCTCAGGCTGGGGGAGGCACTCAGACCCCTGCTGCCCGTACACCTGAGCAGGTTGTTCAGGGACTTTAGACACCGGGGGCAGCTCCAGCCCAGCCGATTGCACCTGTTCAGGATCTTGTGTTTCCCGTCATACCAGATGACGAGCAGCGCAGGTTGGAGAGGTTTGGTAGACTTCATCCTCCGACTTTCAGTGGTACTGAGGGCGAAGATGCCTAGGGTTTCTTAGACAAGTGTCAGGGGATGCTTCGTACAACAGGGATATTGGAGACCGGTGGGGTCTCGTTTACTACCTTCCAGTTCTCAGGAGCAACATTTACTTAGTGGGAGGCTTATAAGAGGCGTAGGCCCGTTGGTGCAGCGCCCCTTTCTTTGCAGTAGTTTTCCACTCTCTTCTTAGAGAAGTATGTCCCACAGTCCCATAGGGAGGAGCTGCGCAGGCAGTTTGAGCAACTACGTCAGGGTGATATAATGGTGTCGCAGTATGAGATGAGGTTTTTAGATCTTGCTCGACATGCTATTTGGTTGGTCCCTATAGAGAGAGATAGGATCAGGAGATTCGTGGATGGTCTCACATATCAACTTCGTATTCTTATGACCGGAGAGAGTGTTAGGTGCTACATTTGAGGAGGCGGTTGATATCGCCCGAGAGATTGAGTCGGTTCGCCGCCAGGAGCGAGACGAGAGGGAGGCCGAGAGGCCTCGAGGATCTGGTAGTTTTGGTGGTGTTCCCTCAGGAGGACAGTTTCAGCACGGCAGAGGCCATCCATTTAGGCAGGCTCATCCAGGTCACTCAGGTTATTATGGTGGATCAGCTGGTCGTGATCCTCACAGTTCGCATCAGGTGCACCCATCATTCAATGCTCTGCCAGCACAGAGTTCAACTTGTGCACCATCTGTTCAGGGTTCATCTATGCCTGGTTCTTCTAGTGGTTATCCTGGTGCTAGGGGTTCCCTTCAGTCCCTAGTGCCATTCTCCGAGAGGGGTTTTTTTGAGTGTGGAGATGTGGGTCATATCAAGAGTTTTGTCCCCGTCTTATGGGAGGTACTTATCAGCAGAGGAGTCAGCCTGCGACTTCAGCCCCAGTTGCTGCACCGCTCGCCCAAGAAGATAGAGGTGGGGGTCAGGTAGTTAAGGATCGCCCTAGAGGGGGAGGTCGATCCAGTGGTGACCAGGCCCGATTTTATGCACTTTCAGCCAGACCAGATGCGATGGCTTCTGATGCCGTGATCCAAGGTATTGTTTCAGTCTGTCACGAGATGCTTCCAGTTTTATTTGATTCCAGTTCTTCATATTCACTCGTTCATCATATTTTGCCCATTCTCTGGATATGCCCCGTGAGTCTTTAGTTACATCTGTTAATGTGTTCGCCCATGTGGGTGATGTTGTTGTTATGGACCATTGTGAATACCTAATTTTTGCATGCTTTTAACTCCCCTAGAAATACTAGTATTTCGATGATTTTTAGTTGTTTGTGCACTTTTTATTTTTTTTATTTCTTTATTAAACATACCAAAAAGTATTTTTTACCTTTTACTTGTGTACATTAGTTGGCATCTTTAAATTATATATCCCAAAAAGATTTTCTTTCTACTTGTATAATTTTCTAGGATTAAATAAGCTGATTAGGGTTAAGAAATTTGGCTATTGTATTTTGATTAAAATTGAGCCAAATTGGCCAAAAACTTGAGCCCAATTCGTCCATACCCAGTCCAATTGAGGGTTGTCCAAGCCTTGGTTCAAAACGGTGTAGTTTTATGATGAAACTACGTCATTTCATTAAGTGAAACTAAGACTAAATCTCATCCATCCATAGACTTTTTATCCAACGGCCCTAATTCATTCTTCATCCCAAATATTTAAACCCCCAATACCCAAAAAATACCCCATTTCCCCTCTTAACTTCCCATCTTCTTCCTCTCTCTCGCCTCTTACCCAGATCCCCCCACCACCGTCTGCCGCCCGCCGGAATTCGCCACCGACGGCGGCCGTCGTCTAACCTCCCCCATTTTTTCACCATATCTTCCTCTCAACCTCCTCTCCATGAATCCAAGCCTCATATTCTCCAAAAATCCATCAATCTCCATATATCTAAGGAAAACCGAAACCTTAGGCCCTCTTTCTTTTTGAAATTCTCCGCAAACCAAACCATCTCACCCCACAATACTTACATCAATGGGTAGGGCTCTTCAAGACCTACTATTGATGTCAATTTCACCCCGAAAATCCGGTGATGGAATTCCGACGACCACGCTGCCACCACCCGCTGCCGCCACCCGCTGCCGCCACCCACTGCCGTGCCTCAACCCTTACTGATAACCGGTTGTCACCACCCACTGCCACTGCCTCTCATCTCTCCCATCATATTGGCCTCGAGAGAGTTTTTTGCTGTTCATTTTCATCGAAACTAGTCGTTTCGATGAGAATCAACAATAGAAGCTTGCTCCAGCTGTACCATTTTCCTGCTATGTATCGCTGCCTAATAGCTGCTACGCTACCATTGTTCAAACAGTCAAATTGGGTAAACTCCAGTCTTAAGGCTTTCCTCCATGTTTTAAATTTTCTGTTTCCTTGTCGTTTGTTTATATTTATGTTATAGTTAATCTGTGGTAGTGATTCGTGTTAGTTTCATTGATCATCAATGTTAGTCGTGGCTTAATACCTTTGAATCGCGTATTAGTTAGTCGTTTTGCTCAGTCATTATGTTTTGTTTAGTAAATCAGTTTTGTTAATCACTTGCGAAATCTGATTAACTATTTGTAATGGGCGAAGCTCGTTGATTTTCTGGTTTCACAATTAATTTTGTTGTTTTGCCTTAGTTTGAAATCCGTTAGTGATCGTTAGTTCATGATTAGTATCGTTTTTGATTTCGTATTTCAGTCAAGTCGATAGTTGTTTCATTGCAACTCGTATCCTGCGTCGCCTTAAATTTTTAAGTTCTAATTTCATATTTTATTATTATTTCTAGTTTTGTCTATGGACTTAACTATATGATTGTTCGTTTGTAGTCATTAGTTTCTTTGTTAGTTTAACGGTTCGATTCTAGTTATATGATTTTGCACCTTCTAGTTTGAAGCCATAGTTTAGTTTGATATTGTTTTGTGAGGGTAGTAGAAGGTACTTGAGTGTAGGACCTTTGTTTGTTTGCTTTTACTGTTCAGGGAATGTTTTGGAGTACAATACTCCAAAATCCTGTCCATATTTGGTGAGGAAAAACTGTTCATTGAATAAAAAAAAAATGATTTTGGACAGATTTTTTGTCAAAAATCTATCATTTAGGACAGATTTTTGGCCAAACAAATATGTCCCAAATTTCCTTCTCATCCTATATAAAGAGGAGGTCTTTCCACACTATACACACATATCTTGGGCTCTAAAAAGGGAATATTTTTTAACACTCTATTTTACATGGAGAGATCATCTTTTGCACTCTAAAAAGACATATAACCTTGAGAAAAATCAGCAGCTTAATATATATAGCAAGTTGAAATTCCAGACCTTGGTGAGTATTTTTTTTTGAGTGCAAAAACTTTGACTAAAATATAAACATCTATTAGTCAATGTGTGAGGTTGATAGCTACATAGTTTCAAGCATCTTTGTTGAGTTTTCTGGGTTGTCTTAACACTTGAATTGCTGCTGTTTCTGCTGTATTTGCTGCTGAATTTCTGTTGCTGCACTGTTATATTTTTATCATTTCAGGTAACTTTCAAATCCTTATATTGCAGATTCTTGATGATAATAAAGAGTATTTGATCTCCGTTTGGTTGATGGAACATGTTAGATTTGATTTTGTTTCAAGATGAATGTTATATTACTGTTATCATCATGTAAATATGTTAGAAACATGTTAAATTATCGTTTCTTCTTTATATATATAATTGAAATTGCATTTTGTTAAGTTCACTTAGTTTGAGGAAAAGATAAAAAAACTCACTTTTTTTTAACCATGTTCGTTTAGTTTGGGATCTTTTATGTGAGTTACTTTTAAGGTTCATGTTTAATTATCTAGGAAGACTTCTAGCTTCAAATGTTTTGATGCTTTAAATTATAGCCAACATAATGTTATTATATAGTTCTTCTCTTTAGCACTAAAGATAACCGGTTTTTTGTAGTTTTTATATGTAGTTGCGGTTTGTAATTATAAAAGTGGATCCAAATGCTTAAGGTGTTTACGTTACTAATGAGTTTATAGTATTAGTAGTACCATGTTGGTGTAAATGAGTAGAAATATTGTGTTAATCCATAAGAAATAAATTGATTTAGGAGGTGAAAGAGCAAAGATAATAATTAGCATGTGAGTTTATTTTTTACGAAAAATGATTTTAATTTGGACATCATTGTGATGAGCAATTTGAGCTTAGAAGAATACTTATCACTTTGTGTTGTATTTGTCATTAAGGCTCTTAATCAACATGGGCTAAACAAGCTAAAATCTGTAGGCTCAATGACAATAGAAGTAAGCGGGCTTTTTCTTAAAATCAATAATTTGTCTTCTGTTAAATAAAATAAGTGGCCTAAAACCATGAAGTTTAGCATAAACTTTTCCCAGGTTTAATGTTTTGCCTTAGTTAAAAAATAATTTTCAATGACGTCATATTTGTTCCCTTTTTTGGTCGAATAAGTAATAAAAAAAAGGGTTTAAACACTTTTGTTATTAATTTAAACGTTAGGCAAATAATAGGCACGCTTTAATAACATTCAATAAATTAATCGAATAATCTCATACCTTATCCATTGATTTTAGTTAATTTATAATCTTGTTATTTCTCATAATCGCGGATTCGCTTGCGTAACGCGATAGTAACTTTTAATAAGTTTTTTATAAAAAAAAATCCGTCACGTGTAGTAACTTTCTTTTTTTTTTTTAGAAAAAAAAAGGGGTAATAATGTGCTAATAATTCCTGTTATAACTGCGGATTCTCTTGCGTAGCGTTGTTATGATAAAATTAATAAATTTTATGATAAAATTAATAAAAATTCGCTTGCGTAGTGTGGTTACGACATCTTATTATTCAAACTTTTCTTTAATTTTTCTAATAATCAAGAAATAAAGGCGGACAAGTGAAACATAGAAACTAATAAAGCACAGTTTATTCAGAATTAATTCAAGCCAAGATTAAGACAATAAAGCGACCGTGCTAGAACCACGGCACTCAGGAATGCCTTATACCTTCTCCCCGGTCAACATAATTCCTTACCCGGACCTTGCTTTCGCAGACCAATAATAAAAGAGTTAAATCTTCCTTTGACTAGGTATTCAAATAAAAGGTGACTTGGAACACCGAAAAATCAATTCCAAGTGGCGACTCTGTAAATAAAATAATCCCTACTCAAATTTGTCACTTTAATTGAAAAAACCCTTTAACCGGCAATCCATAATATCATGTCCCTTGGGGGGTAGAAAAGGGGTGCGACAGCTCTGGCGACTCTACTGGGGATAACCAGAATTCGAGCTTGTACATGTTGACTTTTTTTGGCTTCATTAATTTTGTATATATTGTGATTTATTTGTGCCTAATGTGCTACTTGTTCGCTTTTTACGACTTTAATATTGTTGAACTGTACATATAAATTGTCTTCTCACGCACCCCCTCTGATTCTTCTCAAAATCAAAAATTGGGCATTTGCTTGACATAGCCCACTTTCTTTGAGATAGCCGAGGTGTTTGTCACCCGGCGAAGGATTTTAGTCACACATGTTTTAGGCGGGGGGCACCACCAGTTAAGCCGGAAAGCAATGCTACCGGTATACTAACCCTCCTCGGCTCGAGTTGTCCGGTCGAGTAAGCCAGTCTAGATACATTTTCTACTAGGATTTAAACCTAGAAGAACAAACCTCATGCCGGATATCCCTAGTAGGTTCTCTTTATTTGTATCACGTGCATTTAACTTAGCAAAACTCGACACAGGGGTCGGGTTTGTATAAGACAGGTATCCTCTTTGAGACCATCATGTCAACTTTTGTGCTACTTGTTACATCATTTGGAAGGCTTAATTGCGTTGTCGACCAGTTTTAGAAAATAGTTGAGCGGAATTTTAAAAAAAAAAAGAAAAAAAATATTCTCTTAGTTTAGTATAAATAATCTTTTTTTACTAAGATTTTGTAGTAGTCTGACGTGAGATACAAATATTAATTTCATAAAAATTCAAAAGAGAAAAATACTCAGTTTTACCGAACTATGCGGGCCTGATTCTCACCGGTTGTGAGATACGTAGGCAAACTTCATAAGTTCCGGCCCCATTTTTTTCAAAAATCCAAAAAAAAAATTTCTTTAATTCATTCTTTAGAAGTATTTCTTTAGAAATCACAAAAAAAAATTAAACCCAAAAATATTTTCTTCCATTTTTAAAAGATAATAAAATCAAAATCCAAAAAATATATTTTTTTTCTACCTTTTTTTTAGAAGTCTTTTTCCTAAAATTCAAAAAAAATCAAAAAATCAAAATTCAAAAAATATTTTCTTTCTTCTTTAGAAGTCTTTCTTTCAAAAAAAAAATTATTTTGGTAAAACAAACTAGAATCAAAAATCAAAAATATTTTCNTTTTAAAAGAGAATAAAATCAAAATCCGAAAAATATTTTTCTACCTTCTTTTTAGAAGTCTTTTTCCTAAAATTCAAAAAAAATCAAAAAATCAAAATTCAAAAAATATTTTCTTTCTTCTTTAGAAGTCTTTCTTTCAAAAAAAAAATTATTTCAGTAAAACAAACTAGAATCAAAAATCAAAAATATTTTCATTCTTTCGAAAATTGAAAAGAAAATTCAAGATTCAAAAAAAAAATTTCTTTAGAAGTATTCCTTTCATAAATTCAAAATAAAGGTTCAAATATCCCAAAAAAAAAGAAAAAAAAAAGTTCCTTTCAACCTTAAAAGTTTTTTCGAAATTCGAAATTTTTTTTTCATATTCTTCGGTCACCTTTTACTATTTGCCCTCGTATTCCGGTCGTTTTTCTAAGATAACCTTAAAATCTTACTAGGAAGTACCGAAGGGCCGTTTTTGTTAAAGTAGCCATTTTTTGTTTGTCTATTGCTCATTTACTTTTTTTATTTTATTTTGTCCCCATGCTTAGTCGTTTTTACTGAGAAATCCTCTAAGCCTTTCGTGGAAGAATCAAAATACCGTTTTTATAATAATAGTCATTCCCCTATTTTTTGTGTCTGCCAATTTCAAAAATAGTAAATAGATCGAGTCCTAAATGGCCTTTTTCTTTTCTTTTTTTAAAAATAAATAAAAAGGAATAATCAGAATTTCATATAGCTTAGGAAAGTCCTGACCCCTTTTTATCTTATTCTTAGGTTCACCATGGATTCTCCACAAAGAAGCAACCAGAAAAGGGTAAGGGACGAGGCACCTCCTATGTTTTTGATAAGAGATAAGACCCCGAGTAGTCTCTGTAATTGGTGGGCTAGTTTTGCGACATGGGAACGGAATCAAGTATTCAAGCACCTTAAGTTCCTCACAAACATCATGGGGATTAAGCCTAACAGAGATTTAATCGAGGCTCTAGTAGGTTTTTGGGACCCCCTGAACAATGTCTTCAGGTTCAAAGATTGTGAAATGATGCCTACATTGGAAGAGTTAGGTGGGTTTACCGTATTAGGGAGAGACCTTCGTGGGAAAAAACCTACTGCTCCAAGAAAAATTGGTGTAAACAACTTTCTGAAAAAGTTATGCCTCCGTCGAATTCCAATGGGTTGCCTGGATGAAGGTTGGGTTCCGCTGGAATATTTCTATGACAGATTCGGGGACGAGAAGGGGTTTGAAAACTTCTCGGGCACAGAATTCGTCAACCAATTAAGTTACGACGCATGGAGGGAGTTGAGAGTCTTCGCGTTCATGATATCATTTCTGGGGATCATGGTCTTTCCAGAGCGTGGTGGGCGCATCAGAATTCAATTAGCTGCGGTGGTCTCATTTTTGCAAAGTAGCGAGGATCACACCATTCTTCCCATTATTCTTGGAGATATTTTTCGAGCTTTGACCCGCTGCCAAGAGGGTGAATATTACTTCGAGGGATGCAACATTCTACTGCAGATGTGGTTCATAGAGCACCTTTATCATCATCCAATAGTAATAAATTTCAATGATAATTGGCTAAATTACATCGGATGTCACCCAGAGCGGGCCGCAAGTTGTAATCTTCTAGAGGGGGTGAGGGCTTGACAAACATTGCTCGGTTCGTTGAGTGCTGATAGAATCACTTGGAACTATTATTGGTTCCCTGCTAGGATCATGCATATGTCGACGTATCGTCTGTTCTTCATACTCATGGGTTTCAGAGATTTCCAACCCTATGCACCCCTACGCGTCATGCGCCAGCTAGGGAGAGAGCAAAAGAGGCCCCCGACTAAGGACATGCGTCCGTTCATGTGGGAATTCAAGGTAAAGGAGTCCCCAAGGGAGTCATATGCACAAAAGGTCTGGTTTGGTAGTCGATTTTCTGGTTTGGACGAGATGGTAGCTGATCGTGAACATGGGGAGCTAAGCCTCGTGTACCTTGAGTGGTTTCACAACCAGGCTATCCCGGAGCAAAGGCCAGAAAGATCCATACGGTATGCGACTGATTGGGAAGAGGAGATCGAGGCCAGAATTAGAGAAACCAGAAGGGAAGTAACACTAGAGTTCCAATCCCGTATTGACATTTTACAAGAAGATAAAGGCATTCTGGAGACAGCCACGGACATACAACAAGTTGATTTCGAGCGGGAAAAGGCTAAGTGGGCACAACATAGGCGAGCACTCAAAACTCAAATTAGGCAGGAAAAAGTGATCACTACCGCTCAACAACAGGAAGAAAGAGAAGCTCAGTTCAAGGTGGTCCATGATCATGAGCGCAGAGGTTTTGCTCCGTTAATACAAGGTCTGAGGGATCAGATAAGGGGAATTGAGTCAAGCAAGGAGCACCAGATCGCGGAGTTTGAAATATAAAGACATCACTACCAAAGTATGATCAATCAGTTGGAGGGGGAGTCACTGGAAATTCGGCGCCAAAGAGATATGGCCTTGGAGCGCGAGTGCGACGTACTGGATCTGGCTGAGACCCGTGGTCGATAAAATCAAGAGTTTCACTTGGCTCAGGAACACATTAAGGGAAAGATCCTCGAGGTAACCACATATACCTCCCGAGCTTGCAGGGGTTGTCAAGGAATGACGCCCAAACGATTTGCTGAAGTATCATTGAACGTCGCTCGTCACATATCTGCAGATTTAGAGAAGATATACCGCGATGTTGGGGGTCAATCGTCGGAAAAAGCTCCATGACTACAATAATTCTGGTGGATTCTCTTGAAGAATTTTGGATCTTCTTTTAGATGGCAGATCATTTTGATTGTTCCTTTGTGGGTTTTGAGTATGTAAGGGTCTTTTATTGTTTTGAGACTTGTTATTTTGCCCTTTGTCTTAAAAAGTCTGTGTGAGTCAAGTCTGGTCATGTTTAAACAGTTGTCTTTATGTAATTCTTGTTATTGAGTCTTGTATCAAAAATGAAAATCAATGAAAAAGATTTTGTTTTGGAAAAAAATTCAAAAAAAAAAGGAACCAAAAAATGTTTGTTTTGTATAAAAAATAAAAAATAAAAAAAAATAAGAAAAAGAGGGTCGTGTCCCTGAACTACGTGATGATCTGATTCATGCGGTGACATGATACGTAGGCAGCCTCTAAAAGGTTCGATCAAAATATTTCAATAACTCTAAAACGAGGGAACAGAAATAGGCAAGTGAAAAGAAAAGCGAAAAAATGAGAAAGAGAAAAAAAAAAAGAAGAGAAAAAGAAAAATTTGAGAGCACCAATAAGCAACAGCCTTATAAGCCGGGATGAAGCATGAAGCCTTCCAAAAGCATGTTAGAAATGGTGACAATGTTAGGAACATGGCATATTACGTGTGATTCATATGTGTAAAATGCTTAACCCTAACACGTTTGTTGTCTCTTAGTCAGTAAGATTAAGGTGGTTGGTTTGTGGTG
The DNA here is from genome assembly GCA_005239525.1 of Nicotiana knightiana. Taxonomy (NCBI): domain Eukaryota; kingdom Viridiplantae; phylum Streptophyta; class Magnoliopsida; order Solanales; family Solanaceae; genus Nicotiana; species Nicotiana knightiana. The sequence goes on along the minus strand of ML407457.1, from coordinate 89,011 downwards.
AAACTGGCAACACATCATTACTTCACCAGATCTAAAAGGAAGGTACCAATGGCTAATAATAATGAAACCGAGTTGGTCAGTGACGACCCCCATGGCCAGTTAGTTGAGCAAGATTCGGAGGAAGTGAGAAGATTAAAACAACAACTGTCGGATGTATATCAAGCTTGGGTCTCCGGTCAGTCTCCACCTCAAGGTCCCTCAGAAGGAACTTCTACCGTACTCCTGGCTACTCAACCACCGCTCCGTGCAACAAGTGATCACATTCTACCACCAGGGTACGTGCCAAACTACAGCATCCATGCCGCCCCTGGTACCTCTAATGTGCGACCTCCAGCCGCACCAGTCAGGAACACCCCTCTTGTCGTGTCTGGTGCACCGGTATATACAGTCCCACCACCACCACCTGTGACGAGGACTAACAACGAGCCACCATCTCATGCTTATGATGGACAATACTACTCTCCAAATGTGGCTTTCAGGGTCTCGGCTCCATACAACCAGACTCCTCAGTACGAGTCCCCGGTGGAAAATGAAAAGCCTACCCAGACAGTTGAGCCAGATGAGATGGCCAGGAAGATGAAAAGTCTTGAACAAAACATAAAGAACATGCAAGGACTAGGCGGTCACAAAAGTGTATCTTTCAGTGATCTATACATGTTCCCTCACATTCATTTTCCTCCAGGGTTCAAGACCCCAAAATTTGAGAGGTATGATGGACACGGCGACCCCATCGCCCACTTGAAAAGGTACTGCAACCAGCTGAGGGGTGCAGGTGGAAAAGAAGAATTGCTGATGGCTTATTTTGGGGAAAGTCTTGCGGGGGTAGCCTCAGAATGGTTCATCGACCAAGATATCTCTCACTGGCATGTCTGGGACGACATGGCCCAGGCCTTCATCAAACAATTCCAGTACAACAAAGATATTGCACCAGATTGCAATTCCCTGTCTAATATGAAGAAGAAGCCGACTGAAAGCTTTAGGGAGTATGCAATCAAGTGGAGGGAGCAAGCGGCTAGAGTCAAGCCACCCATGGATAACCATGAGTTGATCGCTGTTTTTCTGGAGGCCCAAGAGCCTGATTACTTTCAGAACATGATGTCCGCGATGGGTAGACCTTTTGCAGAGGCAATCAAAATAGGGAAAATGGTCAAAAATGGCCTCAAGACTGGCAGAATTGTAAGTCAAGATTCTCTCAAAGCCACTACTCAAGCTATCCAAAATGGGTCGGGAAGTTTCGCAAATAAAAAGAAGAGAGATGAGGGGTCCATGATGACTTCAGGATCCAGGGAAGTTCAAAAGGGGGCACCGCACCCTTATGTGCAAGTTCAGCAGGGGCAATCCAGCTACCCTCGATGTTATTATCCTCCGCCAAATCCTCGATACTCTATGGGCCCACCAAAGTACACAGTGTTCAATGCTCAGTCTTATGCTCGGCCTCCCAATCAACAAGTACGGGCACCAGCTCTAAGGATCCCCCGATCTCAGTAGCAAATTTTTGGGCACCATATAATGCTCGTCCCAGGCTGGATTATGGTCGAGAGCAAAGGCCAGCAGAAAAATTCACCCCATTGGCTGAATCATACTCTAGTTTATTCTAGAAGCTGAAGAAAATAGGCGTGATTGGGCCCATCGCTCCCCACTATATGCATCCTGATTCACATGGATTTCAAGAAAATGCTAGATATGAATATCATTCAGGGGCCCCGGGGCATAACACTGATGATTGCTGGACTTTGAAAAGAGCCATAGAAAGACTAATTGCTGAAAAACTGATTGTGGTGACAAATGACGAGGACCCTCCTAATGTGACCAACAACCCCTTGCCAGTACACAATGATGTTCGCTTTGTGGGAATGATTGGCCGAGATCAAGAATACAAGCCGGCTGGTCGAGTAGAAATGACATCAGGAGAAATTTAAGAAGGAACCGGTCTAAAAGTAAGTCCAAGCCGAGAAGTGCCATTGATTGTGAAAGGCGCCCAGAGCTCAGAGAAGGCAACTTTAGTTGGTCCAAAAATCTCGAGGTTGGAAGTTCGCTCCAATGTTCCCTGCCCAAGGTTATATTTCCTTGCAGGCCACCCCATCACAAGGCAGAACCAGGGCGGTACAAAGGGTACAACTGAACCAATCATAATCAAACCTGTCGTGCAACCCCCTGTGACAAACACGAAGACCATTCCTTGGAAATAAAACAAAACTGTGATGACTTACAAAGGCAAGGAAATCATAGATGAAGTGGGGGAAACTGGAGGTTTGACTCGATCGGGAAGGTGCTACTCTCCAGAAGAGTTGAGGAAGGCCAAGAAAATCAGAGAAGGCCAATTGCCAATAAATAAACCAGTCACTGAAGAAGAGGCATAAGAGTTTTTGAAGAAGATGAAAGTTCATGATTACTCAATCATTGACCAACTGAGAAAGACTCCTGCCCAAATTTCTCTACTATCTGTGCTCGTACATTCAAAAGAGCATGCTCGTGTGTTAACCAAGATCCTGAACGAGGCACATGTCTCAGAGAAGAGCACATTGAATCAGTTAGAGAAGATGGCTAACAGATTTTTTGAGGTGAACAGAATCACCTTTACTAATGATGAACTACCCGAAGAAGGAGTCGGGCACAACAAGGCTTTGCACTTGACTGTTAAATGTGAGGGGCATTATGTGAAACGAGTCATGGTTGATGGAGGCTCGAGCATAGATGTATGCCCTCTCTCCAACTTGTAAAGCATGAAGATCAATACAGACAGAATCCGACCCAGCAATGTCCGTATCCGCGCTTTTGATGGCTCGGCAAGAGATACCATTGGGGAGATCAACCTCACCATGATGATTGGGCCGGTTGACTTCGAAATTGTCTTCCAAGTAGTGGACATGGACACTTCTTATAACTTTCTTCTTGGAAGGCCATGGATCCATACGGCCCGAGCTGTGCCATCAACTTTGCATCAGATGCTCAAATTCGAACATGACAGGCAAGAAATTATTGTTCATGGGGAAGATGAGTCGTCCGTTTATAAAGACCCGTTAATCCCTTGTATTGAGGCCAAGGAAGGGGACGAATCCATTGTCTACCAGGCTTTTGAAGTGGTTGATGCGGACCATGTTGAGGAAGGAAGGCCCATTCTGCATCCTCGCCTTTCTGCCACATCTGTAATGGTAGCGGCACTCATGCTGAGACAAGGTTATGAGCCAGGAAAAGGCTTGGGGTAATCATTGCAAGCAATTTCGGAGCCCATTTCTCCGTTCAGTAACCAGGGTAATTTCGGTTAGGCTTCAGGCCGACACAAGCAAACGAAGACAAAGCCAAACACCACAAAGAGCACGGATGGGTCTTGCAACAACCTTTGTCAAGCCGCAACTCCAAGAAGGTCAACATTCCTCGGTGCAGGCAAGCATTGATGAAATTTGCCATGGATTCAGCCAGATGTTTTCTGAAGTGAATATGATCCAGGCTGGTGAAGGCACTAGTCGTGCCGATGTGCAACTAATTGGCCCAGATACCATGCTCAACAATTGGGAAGCAACTCCTCTCCCCACAAGGAAGGAGTCTTGGTAGTTTGCTTTTGCAGTTTCTTTTTGTATTTTGGGTTGCTTTCAGGGTTGTAATCCAAACATCTCAGTATTTGTTTTGTTTTGATGTTAACCCTTCTATCCTTTCGAATTCAATGAAATGCAGTTCAGTTTCGTATTAAAATTGTGTATCCTTTCCGTTCCCTAATTCAGTCATTTTGTTTCCATTTCAGTTTCGTTAATGCCGGCTTTAATAAGATGACATGCATGCGGAATTCACGCCCAGATCTTAAAAAGCTGTCTAATTTCGAAATAATACATCAAGAGGTTGAATATGACGAAGATGAGGTTGTTGAGGAAATAACAAGGGAGTTGGAACAATTTGAAAATAAGCCCAAGCCCAACCTCAATAAAACTGAGTCCATTAATATCGGGGGTCACGAAGAAGTTAGAGAAACAAAGATAAGCATTCACACTGAACAAAAAACCAGAGATTCCTTGATTCAACTCTTATTTGAATACAGAGATGTGTTTGCTTGGTCTTATGATGATATGCCGGGTTTAAGTGTTGATCTAGTGGTTCATAAGCTTCCCACATATCCTGATTTTCCACCAATCCAACAAAAGCAACAAAAATTTAAAACGGACATGAGCGACAAAATCAAAGAGGAAATAATGAAGCAGTTGAGCGCCAACGTGGTCAGAGCTGTCCGATACACCACCTGGGTGGAAAATGTTTTGCCCATTCCAAAGAAGGATGGAAAAACTAGAGTCTGTGTTGACTACAGGGACCTGGACAAGGCAAGTCTGAAGGATAACTTTTCTTTGCCAAACATCCACATCCTTGTAGATAACTGCGCAAAGCATGAGATACAATCATTCTTGGATTGCTATGCTGGGTACCACCATATTCTAATGGATGAGGATGACACAGAAAAGACCGCTTTCACCACTCCATGGGGTACTTATTGTTACAGGGCCATGCCATTCAGTTTGAAGAATGCAGGGGCAACTTACATGAGGTCCATGACCACCATTTTCCACGACATGATGCACAAAAAGATAGAAGTATATGTCGATGATGTCATCATAAAATCAAAGACACAAGCTGATCACGTGCGCGATTTGAGAAAGTTCTTCGAACGGCTTCGAAGGTACGACCTTAAGCTTAATCCAGCCAAGTG
>ML407457.1:0-84022 GCA_005239525.1 Nicotiana knightiana | reverse complement strand
TCCCTACACGAGCTCTTCCGATAACTTGGGTTGCTCAGAAGTTGAGGCATTATCTCCTAGCCTACACCACTTACCTCATATCCAAAAAGGATCCTTTAAAGTACATCTTTCAAAAGCCGATGCCCACTGGCAGGCTCGCAAAATGGCAGATTCTGCTCACAGAGTTCGACATTGTCTATGTCACTCGCACCGCAATGAAAGCACAAGCTTTGGCAGATCATTTGGCAGAGAATCCAGTTGATGATGATTACAAGCCACTGAGCACATACTTCCCGGACGAAGAGGTCAACTCAATAGAGGAAGTAGTTCCAGACACCACCCATGTATGGAAAATGTATTTTGATGGGGCTGTCAATATGAAAGGAGTTGGGATCGGGGCAATCCTCATCTCGCCTATCGGACAACATTACCCTGCAACGGCCCGACTCCATTTCTTTTGTACCAATAATACGGCAGAATACGAAGCTTGTATCTTGGGTCTGAAAATGGCCCTCGATCTGGATGTGCAAGAACTATTGGTTATGGGAGATTCTGATTTGCTTATCCGGCAAGCCCAAGGCGAATGAGAGACTCGAGACATCAAGCTTATTCCATACAGACAATGCGTGCAAGACCTGAGCAAAATATTCAAATCCATCGAGTTCAGGTACATTCCCAGGTTTCACAATGAACTAGCTGACGCCTTGGCTACCTTAGCCTCGATGCTCCCTTATCCAAGCAACACTCATATTGATCCATTGGAAATCTAAGTTTGGAATCAACACGATTACTGCAACACTGTTGAGACAGAACCAGATGGTGAACCATGGTATCATGAGATAAAATGATTCCTAAAAACAAGGGAATACCCAGAGCATGCCAAGGGAGATCAAAAAAGAACTATAAGGCGGCTTACCGGCGGTTTCTTCCTGAATGGGGAAATTTTGTACAAAAGGACCCCATATTTGAACTTGTTAAGATGAATAGATGACCCAAAAGCTGAGCGGATCATAAGTGAAGTGCATTCAGGGGTATGTGAACCTCACATGAATGGATATATTTTGGCGAAGAAGATTCTGTGGGCAGGGTATTATTGGCTTACCATGGAGCAAGATTGCTTCAGTTTTGTTCGCAAGTGTCACCAATGCCAGATTCATGGTGACCTGATTCACTCGTCACCTTCGGAGTTGCATCCCATGTCCTCTCCTTGGCCCTTCGTTTCCTGGGGAATGGATATTATTGGGCCAATCGAGCCAAAGGCTTCAAATGGTCATAGATTCATTTTGGTTGCAATTGATTACTTCACCAAGTGGGTGGAAGCTGTCACTTTCAAAGAAGTCACCAAGAAAGCAGTGGTAGACTTTGTCCATTCCAACATCATCTATCGTTTTGATATCCCAAAGACCATTATCACTGACAATGCAGCCAATCTAAATAGTAATTTGATGAAGGAGGTATGCGAACAATTCAAGATTATGCATCGCCATTCTACCCCTTACCGGCCAAAAGCCAATGGAGCCGTTGAAGCGGAGAACAAGAACATCAAGAAGATTATTAGGAAGATGATCCAAACTTCCAGACAATGGCATGAAAGTTGCCTTTTGCTCTTTTGGGATACCGCACAACTGCTCGCACATCCGTTGGTATATGGAACGGAAGCTGTAATACTGACTGAAGTCGAAATTCCATCTCTTCGAGTCATTGCAGAGTCGGACATTGAAGATACAGAATGGGTAAAGACCCGATTGGAACAACTAATGTTGATTGATGAAAAACGGCTAGCAGTAGTGTGCTTTGGCCAGCTATACCAGCAACAAATGGCACGCGCTTACAACAAGAAAGTGCGTCCAAGGCAATTCGAGGTGGGCCCACTCATTCTGAAATGCGTTCTTCCACACCAAGTAGAAGCTAAAGGAAAGTTCTCCCCAAACTGGCAAGGACACTACATCATCAAGAAAGTGTTACCAAAAGGGGCCTTGCACTTGGTAGATGAAGAAGGAAAGGTACCAGGCATGACCATTAACGCAAATGCAGTCAAAAGATATTATGTCTGATATATACCAACTGCGGAACTTTCACGCATGATTTTCTCAGAATCGAGATGACGAAGGCCATCACTACTCGTTGTTCCAAATAGGTGTCACCCTCTTGTTAACCCTTTTGAGCTGTATTTGTCTTCTTTGTTTTCTGCTTTTTGGAACCTATGTACTTGCAACAAAAAAAGGGAAGAAAAGAAAAGAATCTGATATATACCAAATGTGGAACTTTCACGCATGATTTTCTCAGAATCGAGATGACGAAGGCCACCACTGCTCGTTGTTCCAAATAGGTGTCACCCCCTTGTTAACCCTTTTGAGCTGTATTTGTCTTCTTTGTTTTCTGCTTTTTGGAACCTATGTACTTGCAACAAAAAAAGGGAAGAAAAGAAAAGAATCTGATATATACCAAATGTGGAACTTTCACGCATGATTTTCTCAGAATCGAGATGACGAAGGCCACCACTGCTCGTTGTTCCAAATAGGTGTCACCCCCTTGTTAACCCTTTTGAGCTGTATTTGTCTTCTTTGTTTTCTGCTTTTTGGAACCTATGTACTTGCAACAAAAAAAGGGAAGAAAAGAAAAGAATCTGATATATACCAAATGTGGAACTTTCACGCATGATTTTCTCAGAATCGAGATGACGAAGGCCACCACTGCTCGTTGTTCCAAATAGGTGTCACCCCCTTGTTAACCCTTTTGAGCTATATTTGTCTTCTTTGTTTTCTGCTTTTTGGAACCTATGTACTTGCAACAAAAAAAAGGAAGAAAAGAAAAGAATCCAAACAACAAATCTTCTGAGCCATTGAACTACGTCCGGCCTGATTTCGAAAGGATACGTAGGCAGCCTTACCCTGGGTTCGGTCCCATAATAACAAATCCATATTCCCAATATTCCAAAACTGGGTCAGAAGTTTGTTTTACAGTTTTTTCTGTCAAAGCGGTTCCAAAAATTGTAATTCAGTTCAAGGTTCTTTTCACATTCTCCCTGTTAAGAACTTCTGATCGATCTTTGAGAATATTTGAAGTCACCATTCCATGGGCAACCTTCCGCATGTCGTATTGTTAAAAAAAAAATAGGAAAACAAAGAGAAGAAACGAGAGAGTCTTATTTATGAAAACCCGTATGGACACTGTAAGGCGATAGTGAGCAGAGAAATGAGAGAGTCTTATTGGTGAAAACCCAAATGTCACCATAAGGCGACGGTGAGTAGAGAAATGAGAGAGGTCAGTTGGCGAAAACCCGCAAAGGGCGCTACTAGCCGAATGAGAGTCTTCGTACTCCGGCATGAGCACAACCAAGACAGTTTCAAGATGAACCTTTGTGACAGATTTTGAGAATTATACAGCTCGGATGGATCAGGCGTCCAGTCCAAAATGCATGTCATGATTCATTGAAGTCGGCACATACTCCCAGATAAGTCTCCCTGTTCTTTTCCCCTAAAGGAACGCCTTTTGTTTAAGCACAGTTCTTTTTCACCTTCAAGTATTCTTCTATTTTTACCCATAATTTTCTTTGAGTCCCTTTTGGTCTAATCTTTCATCAAAAGCGAAGCAAACAAATGGCTGCAAAATTGGCTACAGTTTCCCCGTAATAACGAGCACAATTTGGGGCATATATGGCATTGACGAAGGCACGAATCCGTCTGTGATCTCATTTGACAAGGCGAACAAAGTGTCTCAAAGAAACTAAAAAGGTTGTCTAAGCAAGACCTCTTCATGAGAAAAGTTGATAAGCACTGCTGACACAAGCCGGTACTAGATGCAAGACAACTGAGTTTGATTTTTAAAGAAAATTGCATTGCCTCGGAGACAAAGGTCGCAATACCAAAGACGTCTGGGTATGAAATAGTTGGGGGCAATATTGGAAAGCCAAGGTCTCCAGAAAATGATACAGATCAGCCGAGCATCTCGGTACCATACTAATAGAATCAGTTCTTCAGCTGCGGAGAGGCCGTGAAGTCAAACCACACTAGGGCATCAAGGCCACAAACCAACCACCACTTTGAAAACTCATAAATTTTTCCCTGTTTGAAGTAGGAACAAATCAGTGCAGAATGACGGTTCTTAAAGGACGAATGTCACCAAATGTAAGCTCCTTAAAATCTCCACTTTCTTCTATTTTTTTGCATGCATCATTACTATTCGCACCTCCTAGTTTAGTAGCTTAACCCAGGTAGAACCATTTCACCTAGGGGGATCCAGCTCATAGTTCCGGGTAGAAGTACTCTTCGCTCAGGTCATTTTACATAGCTTAACCCAGGTAGAACCATTTCACCTAAGGGGATCCAGCTCATAGTTCTGGGTAGAAGTACTCTTCGCTCAGGTTGTTTTATGTAGCTTAACCCAGGTAGAACCATTTCGCTTAGGGGGATCCAGCTCATAGTTCCGGCTAGAAGTACTCTTCGCTCAAGGTGTTTTACATAGCTTAACCCAAGTAGAACCATTTCGCCTATAGGAATTCAACGCTTTATTAGTAGCACAGGGTACCAACCCCTGGTTCCATTTCCTTCCAATAATACAGGGTGCCAACCCCTGGTTACATTCCTTCCAGTAATACAGGGTGCCAACCCCTAGTTACATTTCTTCCAGTAATACAGGGTACCAACCCTTGGTTACATTCTTCTCCAGTAATACAGGGTGCCAATCCCTGGTTACATTTCTTCCAGTAATATAGGGTACCAACCCTTGGTTACATTCTTCTTCAGTGATACAGGGTACCAACCCCTGGTTACATTTCCTCTCCGATAATACAGGGTGTCAACCCCTGGTTACAGTCATTTCCGATAATACAGGGTTCCAACCCCAGGTTACATCCATTTCCTCGTAATACAGGGTACCAACCCCTGGTTACACTCCTTTCCAGTAATACAGGGTGTCAACCCCTGGTTACAGTCATTTCCGATAATACAATGGTTCCAACCCCTGGTTACATCCATTTCCTGGTAATACAGGGTACCAACCCCTGGTTACACTCCTTTGCAGTAATACAGGGTGTCAACCCCTGGTTACAGTCATTTCCGATAATACAATGGTTCCAACCCCTGGTTACATCCATTTCCTGGTAATACAGGGTACCAACCCCTGGTTACACTCCTTTGCAGTAATACAGGGTGTCAACCCCTGGTTACAGTCATTTCCGATAATACAATGGTTCCAACCCCTGGTTACATCCATTTCCTGGTAATACAGGGTACCAACCCCTGGTTACACTCCTTTGCAGTAATACAGGGTGTCAACCCCTGGTTACAGTCATTTCCGATAATACAATGGTTCCAACCCCTGGTTACATCCATTTCCTGGTAATACAGGGTACCAACCCCTGGTTACACTCATTTCCAGTAATACAGGTAACTCTGGTTACATTCTTCTTCAAGTGATACAGGGTACCAACCCCTGGTTACATCCATTTCCAGTAATACAGGGCACCAACCCTTGGTTACATTCCTTTCCAATATTACAGGGTGCCAACCCTTGGTTATGTTTTCTTCCATTAGTACAGGGTTCCAACCCCTGGTTACATTTCCTTTCAGTAATACAGGGTGCCAACCCCTGGTTTCCGATCCTCTTGGTAACATAGGGTACACAATCCCTCGTTACAAAATTTTATCTCTTTTAGCTAGTTTATTCTACTGTTACTGTGTGTCTTTCAATAAATTAGATAGTTTATAACTTTCTCTGATGACTCACAAAATTTTCCTAGTTCAAACTGGGGCAGAAAATTTTTGTTCGTTTTGTTCGTCTTTGATGGATTTTCAGGCCCCGCCATAGAGAACATGTGACGGTTAAAAGCTTGTGGTTTTAGTGTCTCATGAGAAGAAAGAATTCTTTCGGCCACAAGATGGTTGGTGTTAGCATTGACAATGTGTCAGCAACCCAGCTTCTCAAGATTCATCTCCTCAAATTCTTATCCATAAAGCAAGCAATCGAGATTGAGTCATAATCCTTTCTTCAAAGAGCATCAAGATCCAATCTAAGGTCGACACAAGCGAGCAAGTCAAAAATCAAGATTTGACTCCAAAAGACACATAGATAGGAATTTTGTAACTCTTAGCTTGCAGCAATATGTAGTTCTCTTCTTCTTTTGATGTAAGCAGCAAGTAACAGTAACAACAACAACAACAACAGCAGGAACAGTCTTAACTCCAGTGTCCGTTAGTCCCAGCTACCAAGTTTTTCCCAGAACTACACTGACCTGATTCCTTTATAGCCAAGTATATGTAGGCAACCTCGGAAGCAAGGTTCGGTCACCTTTTTCAAAATGCTTCATTGTAGTGATGTGTGAGCAAAAATTAGTCATGGATTCACTTTTCTTTGCACGAAAACTCTTCATGTTCTCGAGCAAAGAGGGGAAGCTGTGAATACCTAATTTTTGCATGCTTTTAACTCCCCTAGAAATACTAGTATTTCGATGATTTTTAGTTGTTTGTGCACTTTTTATTTTTTTTTATTTCTTTATTAAAAATACCATAAAGTATTTTTTACCTTTTACTTGTGTACATTAGTTGGAAACTTTAAATTATATATCCCAAAAAGATTTTCTTTCTACTTGTATAATTTTCTAGGATTAAATAAGCTGATTAGGGGTTAAGAAATTTGGCTATTGTATTTTTGATTAAAATTGAGCCAAGTTGGCCCAAAACTTGAGCCCAATTCATCCATACCTAGTCCAATTGAGGTTTGGCCAAGCCTTGGTTCAAAACGACGTAGTTTTGTGATGAAACTACGTCGTTTCATTGAGTGAAACTAAGACTAAATCTCATCCATCCATAGCCTTTTTATCCAACGGCCCTAATTCATTCTTCATCCCAAATATTTAAACCCCCAATACCCAAAAAATCGCCCCATTTCCCCTCTTAATTTCCCATCTTCTTCCTCTCTCTTCTCTCTCTCGCCTCTTACCCAGATCCCATCCCACCGCCGTCTGCTGCCCGCCGGAATTCGGCACTGGCGGCGGCCGTCGTCCAAACTCCCTCATTTTTTCACCATATCTTCCTCTCAACCTCCTCTCCATGAATCCAAACCTCATATCCTCCAAAACTCCACCAATCTCCATAGATCTAAGGAAAACCGAAACCTTAGGCCCTCTTTCTTTTTGAAATTCTCCGCAAACCAAACCATCTCACCCCACAATACTTACATCAATGGGTAGGGCTCTTCAAGACCTACCTATTGATGTCAATTTCACCCTGAAAATATGGTGATGGAATTCCGGTGACCACGCTGCCACCACCCGTTGCCGCCACCCACTGCCGTGCTTCAACCCTCACTGATAACCCGCTGCCGCCACCCACTGCCACTACCTCTCATCTCTCCCATCACATTGGCCTCGGGCGAGTTTTTTGTTGTCGATTTTCATCGAAACTAGTCGTTTCAATGAGAATCAACAGTAGAAGCTTGCTCGAGCTGTACCACTGTCCCGCTATGTATCGCTGCCTAATAGCTGCTACGCCAACATTGTTCGGACACTCAAATTGGGTAAACTCGAGTCTTAATGCTTTCTTCCATGTTTTAAATTTTCTGTTTCCTTGTCGTTTGTTTATATTTCTGTTATATTTAATCTGTGGTAGTGATTCATGTTAGTTTCATTGATCATCAATGTTAGTCGTTGCTTAATACCTTTGAATCACGTATTAGTTAGTCGTTTTGCTCAGTATTTATGTTTTGTTTAGTAAATCAGTTTTGTTAATCACTTGTGAAATCTGATTAACTATTTGTAATGGGCGAAGCTCGCTGATTTTCTGGCTTCACAATTAATTTTGTTGTTTTGCCCTAGTTTGAAATCCGTTAGTGATCGTTAGTTCATGTTTAGTCTCGTTTTTGATTTCGTATTTCAGTCAAGTCGATAGTTGTTTCATTGCAACTCGTATCATGCGTCGCCTTAAATTGTTAAGTTCTAATTTCACAATTATTATTATTTCTAGTTTTGTCTATGGCCTTAACTACATGATTGTTCGTTTGTAGTCATTAGTTTCTTTGTTAGTTTAACAGTTCGATTCTAGTTATCTGATTTTGCACCTTCTAAATTGAAGCCATAGTTTAATTTGATATTATTTTGTGAGGGTAGTAGAAGGTACTTGAGTGTAGGACCTTTGTTAATCTTGTGTTGGCTTTGCCAACTTATTGGGTTGCGGACGTGGGGACTCGGGTCGGGGCGCAGTGTAACTAAGAGAGCCATTTTTGTTTGCTTTTACTGTTCGGGGACTATTTTGGAATACAATACTCCAAAATTCTGTCCATATTTGGTGAGGAAAAACTGTTCATTGAACAAAAATCTAGTTTTGGACAAATTTTTGGTAAAAAATCTATCATTTTGGACAGATTTTTGGCCAAACAAATCTGTCCCAAATGTCCTTTTTCTCCTATATAAAGTGGAGTTCTTTCCACACTATACACACATATCTTGGGCTCTAAAAAGGGCATATTTTTGAACACTCTATTTTACATGGAGAGATCATCTTTTACACTCTAAAAAGACATATAACCTTGAGAAAAATCAGCAGCTTAATATATATAGCAAGCTGAAAATTCAGACCTTGGTGAGTATTTTATTTTTGAGTGCAAAAACTTTGACAAAAATAGAAACATCTATTAGGCAATGTGTGAGGTTGATAGCTACATAGTTTCAACATCTTTGTTGATTTTTCTGGGTTGTCTTAATATTTGAATTGTTGCTGCTTCTGCTGTATTTGCTGCTAAATTTCTGTTGCTGCGCTGTTGTATTTTTATCATTCCAGGTAACTTTCAAATCCTTATATTGCAGATTCTTGATGATAATAAAGAGTATTTGATCCCGGTTTGGTTGATGGAACATGTTAGATTTGATTTTGTTTCAAGATGAATGTTATATTACTGTTATCATCATGTAAATATGTTAGAAACATGTTAAATTATCGTTTATTCTTTATATATATAATTGAAATTGCATTTTGTTAAGTTCACTTAGTTTGAGGAAAAGATAAAAAACTCACTTTTTTTTAACCATGTTCGTTTAGTTTGGGATCTTTTATGTGAGTTACTTTTAAGGTTCATGTTTAATTATCTAGGAAAGACTTCTGGCTTCGAATATTTTGATGCTTTAAATTATAGCCAACATAATGTTATTATATAGTTCTTCTCTTTAGCACTAAAGGATTTACCGTTTTTTTTTTGTAGTTTTTATATGTAGTTGCGCTTTGTAATTATGAAAGTGGGTCCAAATGCTTAAGGTTTTTACGTTACTAATGAGTTGATAGTATGAGTAGTACCATGTTGGAGTAAATGAGTAAAAATATTGTGTTAGTCCTTAAGAAACAAATTTATTTAGCAGGTGAAAGAGCAAAGATAATAATTAGCATGTGAGTTTATTTTTACGAAAAACGATTTTAATTTGGACATCATTGTGATGAGAAATTTGAGCTTAGAAGAATACTTGTCACTTTGTGTTGTATTTGTCATTAAGGCTCTTAATCAACATGGGTTAAACAAACTAAAATCTGTAGGCTCAATGACAATAGAAGTAAGCGGGACTTTTCTTAAAATCAATAATTTATCTTTTGTTAAATAAAATAAGTGGCCTAAAACCATGAAGTTTAGCATAAGCTTTTCCCGGGTTTAATGTCTTGCCTTAGTTAAAAAATAATTTTCAATGACGTCATATTTTGTTCACTTTTTTGGTCGAATAAGTAATAAAAAAAGGGTTTAAGCACTTTTGTTATTAATTTGAACGCTAGGCAAATAGTAGGCACGCTTTAATAACATTCAATAAATTAATCGAATAATCTCATACCTTATCCATTGATTTTAGTTAATTTATAATCTTGTTATTTCTCATAATCGCGGAGTCGCTTGCGTAACGCGATAGTAACTTTTAATAAGTTTTAAAAAAAAATTCGTCAAGTGTAGTAACTTCCTTTTTTTTTTTGGAAAAAAAGGGGTAATAATGTGCTAATAATTTCTGTCATAACTGCGGATTCGCTTGCGTAGCGCTGTAATGATAAAATTAATAAATTTTGTTTCGATCACACATTCACTTGCGTAGTGTGGTTACGACATCTTATTATTCAAAATTTTCTTTCATTTTTCTAATAATCAAGAAATAAAGGCGGACAAGTGAAACATAGAAACTAATAAAGCACAGTTTATTCAGAATTAATGCAAGCCAAGATTAAGACAATAAAGCGACCGTGCTAGAACCACGGCACTCGGGAATGCCTTATACTGTCTCCCCGGTCAACAGAATTTCTTACCCAGACTTTGCTTTCGCAGACCAATAATAAAAGAGTTAAATCTTCCTTTGACTAGGGATTCAAATAAAAGGTGACTTGGAACACCGAAAAATCAATTCCAAGTGGCGACTCTGTAAATAAAATAATCCCTACTCAAATTTGTCACTTTAATTGGAAAAACCCTTTAACCCGCAATCCATAATATCATGTCCCTTGGGGGGTAGAAATGGGGTGCGACAACCATGTGTGTCAATCATGTGTGGTGCCTAATGCGGTTCTTCATATTCACTCGTTCATCATATTTTTCCCATTCTCTGGATATGCCCCGTGAGTCTTTAGTTACATATGTTCATGTGTTCGCCCTTGTGGGTGATGTTGTTGTTATGGATCGCGTGTGTCAGTCATGTGTGGTACTTAATGGGGGTCTGGAGACCCGAGTGGATGTGTCATTTTTCAGTATGGTCGGTTTCGAGGTGGTTTGATCAAGTAGATGATGTTACCTTATGTATGACTTGATGAGGGTGTAAGTTTCAAAAGATGCTCTGTGCTTTGATTTGTGGGTACCTCATTGGTGGGTCGGCACTCTCCTTGTTGTTCTGCTGTGAGTATTCAAGTTCGGCCTTGTAGCATCTACAGATTGTGGGGGTACTTCCTCATGGTGTGATCGTGCATCGAAAAAGTATTAGACATTCAGGCGACGGAATTGGGATAGGTTATGGTGATTGGTGTGCTTTGAGGGTTTTGAGTCTGGAAACTCGAATGAGTAGATGATTTCGTAGTTAAGGTTGTAGAGTTGTAGCCAGGGTTAACCAAGGGTTAGTGTGCGATGTGATTCAATCATTATGGGCCTTCGGAGGGTCATTGGCCTATGGTATACGACCGGAATGATTTGGGGTTCCTTAGTAGGCCCTGTGGGGATAGGTGCTTTGCACCGAGTCAGATTGATTGGCTCCGTAGTACTATCATGAGGGGTGTCAGTTAGCGGCTATTGGGTTATCTGTGCCCTGGGATGATCTAGGAGTTACCATCCTTGCTTCGGGGAGCGGCGATTCGTTGGTTTTAGGCACACATGGTGCGGTTCTGTTGTGGTCTTATAATAGAGTTTGATTAAGGTAAAGTAAATAAGTATCGTAGGGTTTGGACGTATGGGGTGTGTTCTTTCAGATGTGTGTGGCATGGTAGCGTCCGATTCCCCGTGGTTATGGTAATTCACTTTGAGTACTTGATATCGGTTTCGCGTGGCTTTTGATTTTTAGCAAGACTAAACGAGGGGTATAATATGGACCAGTATTCGGATAGGGTTCGCGTATTGCAGCGAGGTATGTTAAATAGGATCCTTGTGTGTAGGATTCGTGTGTCTTGGTTCTGCGGTGTGTGAGGAGTCCCTAGCATTGCGTTGGGGTGTTACCCGTTGATATTGCGGGATTGTTTTCGTGTCTGGTGTCATTTTTCATGTTTGGGTACATTTGGGGGGTTATCTATTAGTGCATGGACTGCACGGGTTATGGCTTTAAGCGGTATTGATGTGTCATGTTACTAGAGCGGTTGTGACGGATGAGATAAGGTCATCAAACCTAGAATGGGTGTTATTGGATCTGGCTGCAGCATATTTGGGAGGATATTGACGCTGATCGGTTTAGAAGTTTTGTTGTATTTCCTGTCGAAGAGAGGGAGTTCCATCACTTGTTGATACGACAAATGTTTATGGGTTACTGCTTGTTTCGCTCATCCTGGGTTGTATATTAAGGTGTTATAACGGGTCTCTGTTTGATGACGCGTTTATTACCGGCATTTGGGTGGCTTGGGCGTCTGTTGTGATTTGAGCTTATCATTATGAGTGTTCGAGATAGGTGAGATATCATGTGATTTTGACTTGAGTTATGACTTTGGTTGGACACAACATGTTCAGACATATACAATGTGTGGAGGCGTGATTCTGATCTTGTAGATAAGTTCTAACGTGGAATTTGGATTCTAAGGCGTAGGGACTAGGTTTGATAGAGAGGCATTCGAATGTGTTGTGTTATTAAATCTATGCAGGGTAGGGTGACGTGGGATCACCCCCCGGGTATGTGCATGGTAAGGTTATTCGGCGGTTTAATGGCTTTTGGAACAACTCTTGGCACGTTTGAGGATGAACGTTTGTTTAAGAGGGGGAGAATGTAACGGCCGGGCCGGTCGTTCCGAGAGTTTAGCCCGTTTCCCAGCATTTCTGCTTCATTGCTTGTGTGGTTCATATCTTTTGTGTGGGGTTGGGTTGGTTGGCTCGGGTTCAGAGTGATTGTGGAGAGAAATGAGACACTTAGTCTCTTATCTTTGTTCAATAGTTGGAAAAGTCAACCGGAAGTTGACTTATAGGTATATAATCTCGGAATGGGGTTTTTATGGTTCAGATGGTTTCGTTAGGTGATTTGGGACTTAGGAGTGTATTAGGAATGCTACTTGGAGGTCCGTGGTAGAATTAGGCTTGAATTGGCGAAATAGGATTTTTGGCGATTTTCGGTTGGCAATGGAAAATTAGCTATCAGGGTCGGAATGGAATTCCAGAAGTTGGAATGGGTTCGTAGTGTCATTTGAGATGTGTGTGCAAAATTTCAGGTCATTCGGATGAGGTTTGGTAAGATTCAACATCGTTGGCAAATTTCGGAAGTTTAGAAATCCTTAGGCTTGAATTTCGAGTAAATTGGGTGATTTGATGTTGGCTTGAGTGTTCCGAAGGTTCAACTAAGTTGGAATAGTCATATATGACGTGTGGGTATCATTGGTTGAGGTTCCGAGGGCCTCGGGATTTATTTCGGATGGTTATAGGAGGTTTGGACTTGGGAAATGCAGCAAAGTTGTTGTTGGTGTCAGTTTACTGGTGTGGTCGCACCTGCGGATGGGGAGCGGCAGGTGCGGTGGGCCATGCGTAGATGCGGAAAGAGGAAGGTTGTCCTGGGAGCGCAAATGCGGTATTTTGATCGCGGGCTGCAGATGCGGAAATCGGGATTTAAGTCATGGTCGCAGGTGCGCACCTGGGACCGCAGGTGCGAGAAATGTTCCGCAGGTGCGGTAGTCGCTGGGCAGAAAGTATAAAAGGATGCCTTCGCGAATTTTTTTTATATTTCACCATTTTTTAAGACGGGTTTAGAGCTTTTTGAGGGATTTTGAAGAGGGATTCAAGGGAAACACATTGAGGTAACATTTTTGAACCTAATACTCGACTCCATGTTGATATTTTACTGATTAATCATGAAATTTGCGGGATTTAATGGTGTAATTGAGGGGTTAGGGCTTCGAAACTTGAGACTTTGGTTTAAGAATTTGAGGGGTCATTTGCCATCGGATTTTGATGTATTTGGTATGTATGGACTCGTTGGAGTGTAAGGGTTCTATTTTTGTGATTTGTGTCGAGTTTTGAGACGTGGGCCCGAGGGCTGGGTTTGGTTGAATTCGGGATTGGTGATGTAATTTGATAATTTTGATGTGGGCTTCACTCCTTTAGCATATACTAATGATATAATGCTGATTTTGATTAGATTCGGGGTGATTTGTGGCTGAGTCGAGCAGCAAGGGCACTGCGGACTAGAGTTTTGGCTTGATTGAGGTAAGTAATGCTTCCAATCTTTTCTGAGGGTTCGAAACCCCAAGCTACGTGTTACGTGATTAGAATTGGGTGACGCACCATCCAAGTGACGAGCGTGCGGGCCTGCACCGTGTGATTCATGACCTGGTTCATGCCATGACACCATTATTGGTTCTCTCTTGTTGATATATGTGCTTTTGTCAATGTGACTGACGTGAACATTCAGAAAATCATGCTAAATACTGTGTTAAGGCTTCACGCCGATACTGTTGAGACCCGAGTGGTCGTCTTAAATGCGAACATGCTAGAAATCATGCTAGATATTATGTTGAGGCTTCACACCGATGTTGTTGGGACCCGAGTGGTCGCTTATTGCTGTCATCTCATGTGTTTCATTGATATTATATTCTCAGTCCTGTCATTTCATACCATATCATGTCTCAGTCTCGGTAATTGTTGATTTTGCACATTTTATCATTGATTCAGGCTAGTTCATACACTGTGAGCCCATGTGAGCGAGACTGCACAGTGATGACTGAGTGAGGCCGAGAGCCAGATATACAGTGATAGTATGGGATCGGGCTGCACGCTGCAACAAGATATTGATTAGGCCTTCGTTGGCTTGTTATAGATCTTGGGCTAAGAGGAGCCCCTCCGGAGTCTTTACACCCCCAGTGAGCGCAGTGATATTTGAGGGATGGATCTTCCCTGGACATGGATCTTGTCCGAAGTGATATTTGAGCGATGAATCTTCTCTGGACATGGATCTTGTCTGAAGTGATATTTGAGCGATGAATCTTCCCTGGACATGGATCTTGTCTGAAGTGTTTGTGCTTGGAGATGGATCTTCTCCACGAGGCTGGATTGGCATGTTTCCATCGGTACTAAGCGACTGAGGTCAGTGATGTGTGTACGTATTTGGGATGGATCTTCCCTAGGCCGTTGATCCATATATAGTACTGAGTGGTTGTGAGGTGTATCATTATCTGGAGATGGATCTTGTCCTTAGGGCTGGATCGGCCATCCTCAGTACTAAGAGACTTCTGTATGGTGTGTATATAATTTGGGAGAGATCTTCCCTGGGCTATGTGAGCCATATACAGTACTGAGTGGACGAGTATTTGAGAGTGGGAGCATATTGTGCATTTCATATTTTTGATGCATTGGCATGTAGAATACATCGAGGTATATGTGTTAAACTGTTCGGAACTGTGTTTTATCTTATCACTTGAGTTGTCAGTTAATTGAAAGCATGCCTAAATTTTTGTAAATTTATCCTGTCATGAATATGGAGGTTTAGTCCGTCACTACCTCTCAGTCCATAGGTTGGGCTTGTTACTTACTGAGTTGGTGTACTCACGTTACCCCCTGCACCTTGTGTGCAAATTTATGTGTCTAGACCGAGTGAGAGCTGGTTTATTCTCTGGGAGCACTTTGTAGATTGCAAGGTAGCTGCACGGCGTCTGCATCCTTGTCTCTCTCCTTCCTATTAGTCACTTTGTTTATTCTCAAGCTGGTTTGAAGTAAGGGAACAATACCAGATTTTGTATCCCCTTTTTAGTTGCTCATGACTGATGACTCCGGGTTTTGGGGTTGTATTTAAATGTTTTACCTACCTTTATGTGTTTTCAAATGCTAAAACGAAAGATTTATGAAATACTGATGGATATTGAATCAAAAGGAAGTTTTTCTCATGTTATGCATAATGAATTGGCTAGCCTAGTATCACGATAAGCACTATCAAGGTCGGGTTGGTTTTCGGGTCATGACATTTTTCTTGAACTTCCCAGTGGTTCTTGTATACAATTCAGTATCATACATTCCTGCATTTGTGCTTGGATTTTAACCTAGAATTCCAACATTAGCAGCCATTGATTTCTGGCTTTCATCACTAACAATTATAGCAGAGGCTTTATTCACTATTGGAAGAGGACTTCTCATAAGAATTTGACTCCTAGCCTGTGAATATGATTCATTTAACCCCATCAAGAACTGATACAATTTCAGTTTTTGCAAATAAATCACAAAATCTCTAGACTTAGGACAGTCACAGCCTGGTGAAGGCACTAATGCCTCAAATTCTTCCGACATATCCTTGAGTTTGGAGTAATACACAGAAACAGATGATGTTCCTTGATTCAAATTAGCAATTTCTCTATGAACGTTAAAAGATCTTGTGCCATCAATTTTGTTAAAACTTTCAGAAAGATCATCCCACACTACTTGGACACTAGAGGCATACATGATTCCTCATAATAAACCTTTAGAAACAAAGTTCATAATCCATGACAACACTATTGTATTCACACGCACCCAATGATTCCATATTGTCACAGGAAAGATCTTTTTCTTGCATGTTCCATCTACTAGATCTAAATTGTTTCTACCCAACAGAGCAACACACATAGACCTTTGCCAAATTGAGTAATTTTCAATCCTAGTTAATTGCATTGAGATAATTTAGATTCCACTTACATCCGCCGGCAATAAGAACAGAGGATGGTTATAATCAATTCCGGCAACTGTAGCTCCTCCATTCATTGTATTGCCTGCATGTCCACCATCAACAACTCCATTCCCTACTGACTCTCCGATAGAACTCATTTCTTGGATTCTTAACTGCTATTTGAACTGAATTTTTGGATCCTAGAATTTTTCCACAAATTGTGTTTCAGCTTCGAGATTCTTCGAGCTATGTCTCTGATACCATGAAATCTTTTGTTACTTAAGTAAGAATTGAATAGAACAAGAATGAAGAAGGTGAAGGAGAAATGCAGAAAATGAGGAAGAAGATGATCGAGAAAGAAGGAGAGTAGAGAGAACTCTTAGTTATTCATTTCATTGAGTTGAATTAATGATAGATTACAATAGTATATTTATATAATCTAACTAACTAAGTGAACTAAACAAACTAATTAACTATATTAACTAACTCTAAGTAACTTAGTGTGAAATGACTAAAATACCCCTGCATTATAAACACTTCATTTCTCAACACACTCTCTCTCAACTATACGTTCAGTCTCATCGTAGATTTGCTACTGAAATTTCTTTGACGGGAGATAGGAGATAAAAAAACTGAATTCTAAGGGAAAGGGGAAAATGATCAGAAAATTAATTAAAAGTAAGCATCAACTCAGTGAAAGCTTTGTTACAATGAATCAGAAAATAAAAGGTTTACAACTCATGCAAGAAGTAATTTTTTGTTGTTGTGTGTGTTGACTATAATCCCTCCTTTATAATTTATCTCCAAAGAGATTTATTTTTCGTTGTCCAAAATCATTAATTTTTAACATTTTCGATTCATATGAGGCGAAGCAGTAACATATATCCCATATATTCATCAAAGTAATATATTTCTCGTGTTAATATGTTAGTATGCACCTATTCCGCACTCCATTGGAAGGGAAAACGTCATTTGGCCATTCATAATTAGTATCTTCAATAACTGTGATTTGCGTTCTTCGCTAGTATAAACTTGTAACAATATTTGAAGACAAAAAACAGATAATATTGGAGATACAAATAATTAATATCAAATCTAACGGTAGCTAACTTAAACAAATAAAGGACTGAAAGAAACGGACAAAACTACAAAAAGGCATTAACCTCTTACTATTTCTTTTTCCTGCATTTGAGAAATTTGACATTAAAACATAATAACATGATCCGTAATGAAAGCTGCGAAAATTATTATTCCGTTCCAATTTATGTGAACATGTTTGACTGGGCACGAAATTTAAGATAAAATGAAGATTTTTGAAATTTGTGATCCTAAACAAGTCAAAAAGGGGCCTAGAGTATTTGTATGGTTATACAAAACTTCTCACTAAGGGTAGAATTATAAGTTTAAGCTAAATTGTTTCCAAATTTGGAAAAAAATCATTCTTTTTTTGAAAGAATAAAAAAGAAAATAGGTTCACGTAATCTAAAACGGAGTAAGTATGATATAATAACTTTACCGGCTTGTGTTCCAACGAGGATAATTCTGGCTTTCCTTGCATGTTCTTCCAACAATTTTGCCCACTGAAAAAAAAATGTTAGTAGTACTAAATAGTAGCAAACAATCAAAATCAGAGAAGTAATACAAATTTGACTAATTATGAAAGAAATTTTACCATCAGGCGATAGCAGCCATGCATCATATCCAAAAGCTTGGAATTTGGAACCGGAATGATCACTGGGTTTTCATCAATATCTCCCAAACAAACACAGCTAATTGAAGGTACATCAACTCTTCATTTTCGCATTAATCTTTTGGCTGCACTGAATAAAGCAAAAAATATTGGTATTGTGATGACTCAAGGGGTCATTTTATGACTTTAGACTCTGTTTTAGGCTTAATAACCATAAAAAGACTAATTTTAAATACCTCGATTTATGTGCGCAGTCCGGACGTGAAACCGGAAAGCTTTTATGTGAATATGAGAAATAGTGATTTCTAGAATTTAAATTTGATTATAGTTGACTTTGGTCAACATTTTGAGTAAATAGACCCGGATCTGTATTTTGATGATCCCGAGAGGTCCGCAGTAAAATATGAGACTCGGGCGTATGCCGGGAAATGAATTTCGAGGTCCCAAGCCTTAGAAATCAATTTTTGAAAGAAATTGTTTTGCTGAAATATTAATGAAATAAAGATAAGAATTAATGTTTGAAACCATTGGTATCGGGTCCGTATTTTGGTTCCAGAGCCAATTACAGATTTGTTATAGTATTTAAAAGTGTACTGTGAAATGTGGTGAAAAACGGAGTTCGTTTAACGTGATTTGGACATTCGGTTGAAAAGTTATGAATTTTAAGTGTTCTTGATAAAATGATGAATTTTGAAGTTTAATTCATAGTTTTACATGTTATTTTCATGATTTGATCGCACGAGCAAGTACATATGATACTTTTAGACTTGCATGCATGTTTGGTTTAGAGCCTCGAGGGCTCGAGTGAGTTTCAAATAGGTTAGGGTTGTGTTGCGATCGTTCTTTCTTATGCTTCGACGTCGTTTTTTCAAGCATAAATGATATCATATCGAACAAATGAGCTACGATTTCTGTTTTGAATGACGTATTAGATCTGTATTGTAATTACGGACCCGTAGCAAAAAGAATCATCGAATTTGAACATCGTATGAGAATTTTATGGTCATTTTACTAAGGTTGCCAGATTTTTCAGGTTAATTACGAAATTGTCACTGACGACGTATTAAAAATATGCACTATTTGAAAATATTAAAACCTACATATCTCCTTTTATTATAGGGTCAAATTGAGTGATTCAAAAACTAACTTGACTAGAACTTCACAAAGAATCCATTGGACACATAAAAATCGAGTTTTGGGATCAATTGGCATGGGAAACGAGGCAGAATAGCTGACAGAAAAATATATATAAAACAGGCAGGCTTCTTCTTCTTCTTCAAATTTTCAAACTCCACAACCCTAGTAACGAATTTCTTCACCAAATATCATCCCCAAGTCATAGGTAATCAATTCTAAACTTTACTCTTTCAATTACTTATTGTTTTTCGCCACTTTTAAATCAAAAACTAAGAATTTTCATGGTAAAAATGAGGGTTTTGGTAGAATTAGAGAATTTTTTTTAAAATCGAATTTTTACCTCGAATTGAGGTCGGATTTCGAAACTAATGTATATTTGGATTCGTGGGTGAATGGATAAACGTAATTTGGCCGAACCCCGAGTTTAGGCCAAGCGGGCCCGAAGTCGGATTTTCACTTTTTTTGAGAAAACTTAGGAAAAATTATAATTTTCAATAAAGTCAATTCCTTAGCTTTAATTAATGATATTAAGTTAATTATGATTAGATTCGAGCAAGTTAGAGCAAGATTCTAAAGGAAAAGCTATAATTGAGCAGTGAGTGACCTGCGAAATTGAGGTAAGTGCTTGGTTTAACCTTGACCTGAGGGAATCGGAATCCCCACTTATTTGCTATGTGAATTGCATGTGTGTGGTGTATAGGTGAGGTGACAAGTATCTATGCACCACCAAATTGCCTGTTAAACATGATCCATTTTTCCGTTCCCAACTTAATTGATTTTTGTCTTAATTGTTCTATGTTCATTATTATTTCTATGACTACTTGGCCTTGTTATTTTGTTGTTAAATATTGTTGTGGTTATTTTGAAAAGAGTGTTGGTTGTTTTAGCTCGTTCCCTTGTGGTACAAAACGGTTGAGCGGTTTGGCATTGTTTTTACGAGATATATATATACATATTTATGTTCCTGTTGGTTTCATGGTTGAGAGGATATTGATGAAGTTATGAGAAACATACATTTTCTTATTTATAATTGTTGAGACAAAAATATTGTAAAAGGCTTGGCCTAAATTGTGAAATTTATGAATAAATGGATATGAGATGTCTGGTGGGAGCGGATTGCACGCCGCAACAAGGAGTGATAAGGTGGACATGTGGGATCAGATTGTATGCCGCAACCGGAGTAATAAGGGTGATATATTTAGGGAGGAGCAATAAGGGTGGACAGGTGGGAGCGGGTTGCACGCCACAACAAGGAGCAATAAGGGAGGACATTTATATTTTTATTGAATTTCAAAGAAAATAAAGATTTGAAAGGCTTAAATGTTTATTTTACTATTCTTCATATTTTCGGTACTACTTTTATTTAAAGTTAAAGTTTGGAAACTTGAAAATTATTTAAGAATTGGTTATGGTTGAGACCTGGAAAAGGTGACTGAGTTATTTTAATTGTTGTTGCAATTATTATTATTATTTACTTGTTTTAGACTTCCTTCTTGCTTTATTATTTAATGTTGTCACAGGTTATATTGTTAATGCCCCGCCGTAGCCTCGTCACTACTTCATCGAGGTTAGGCTCAGCACTTACTCAGTACATGGGGTAGGTTGTACTGATACTACTCTCTGCACTCTTTTGTGCAGATCCATGTACCGGCCAGCAGTAGGGATATTTAGAGCAGCTATTTATTGTTCGGAGACACGAGGTATATCTGCCGGCGTTCGCAGATCCCGAGAGTCTTCTCTTAGTTCGTAAAGACTGTTTTTATATTTTTCAAAACAATTATATTATTTATTTCAACCCATTATTTGTAGTATTCTTTAGTAGTTCGTGAATTGTGACACCAGACTCTGGGTTAGTATTTAGATTTATCTATATACTTAATTCGTGGCTCGGTGTAGTTAATTGTTTGTTTGTTTTTATATTGTGAATTATTCATTTAAAGTCATTAGATTAAGTATTAATTTAAAATATTTTTATCCTGTTTAAATGGCTAATTAAAGGAAATAGCTAAGCGAACTCTAACATTAGCTTGCCCATCAAGTGTGGTGTTAGGCGCTGTCACAATCCCTAAGGTTGAAAATTTGGGTCGTGACACTCCCAAATAAACACAGCTAATTGAAGGTACATCAACTCTTCATTTTCGCACTAATCTTTTGGCTGCACTGAATAAAGCAAAAAACATTGGTATAGTTGAGAAATCATTTTGGAGCACGGTACAGTCTTCTTCAGAACAAAGAATTGGCATGATTATTTCTACATGTACGAAGTAAGCCCGAGAAAAAGAAAAGAATTTACTTTTTGAAGTGGCTGGTAAAACTCATCGAAGAGCCATATGTCGTAGATCTAGCAAAAAGCTCAGCACAGCGTAATACAAACTGAACGACAGCTGCAAAAATCCTCAGCCTATCCTCCCGTGAAGATTGCTTCACAGTCTGATATATATTACTCAACTTTTTCCAACTCTTTATTAGAAAATGTTGTTTATCTGGAACCAATATAGGTCCGTGACACGGAATGTTGATCACCAAATTCTTCCCTTGCAGGGGTATCCAATTCCGTGTATTTAGATGGATATCTCCGACAGTACAAAAAAGGCCCCCAAGGGCTGAACCTGTAGTCAACCCAGCCCAGAGTTTTCTTTCGTTAGTTCCATGCTTGAATTGACAAGCCACACTAACATAGGTTTCAATAACTATGTTGACTCCAAAGAGGATATCCAGCACAAATTTCTTTTGCCGACTGTAAAACTCACTGCTACATAGATTCCAACAACAAAGAGAGCGAGTGAAAAAATGATTGCTAAAGCTAACCATGGCCCTTCTCCGGTTTCAACATATTGTGAGGGAGAAGGGGCCGGAGGATAGAAGGGTATAATGACCCGACTGGTCGTTTTGAGCAATTGCGTTCGGCTCGACAATTTGATGTCACCAGTAGCTTCACACAATTTATTAGGACTTGCGTGCATCATCGGTTCGGATTTTTGAAAGGTTCGGAAAGAGTTTTTAGAGGTGACTCTCATTTGATAAGCTCGAAGTTGAAGGAAATGACCTAAGGTTTGAATTTTTAAGTATTTAACCTCGGATCGGAGTCTCGATGGTTCCGGTAGGTAATTTTGGACTTGGGCGTATGCCCGGAATTTTATTTGGATGTTTCTAAAAGGTTTCGACATTATTTGGCGGAAATTGACAATTTAAAGGTTTAGAATTTTTCTAAGTTTGACCATGGTTTGACTTTAGGGCTATCCGATTCGGATTTTAGTTGCGGAACTTGGAATAAGTCTGTTTGTTATTTGGAACTTGCCTGCAAAATTTGGTATTATTTGGAGTTGATTTGATATGGTTCGGACGCTCGGTTGCGATTCTAAAAGTCCTTGAAGTTCATTGTGATTTTCATGTGTTTTGGCGTCCGATTCGTGATTCTAGAGGTTATTTTGGTGTTTTGATCACGCGAGCGAGTTCGTGTTAATTTTCAGACTTGCGTTGGCGGTGGAGCCTCGAGGGCTCGGGTGAGTTTCGTACGCGTTTGCGACCACCGCTTTTGCGGACTTGGAATCGCATTTGCAAAAAGGCTGGGGACTGGCAGGCTTCGCATTTGAGAAGCCAGTCTCCCAAATGCGATGATGAATTGGGCAGGGGAAATTTGCTTTTGAGAACATTTGGGCCGCTTTTGCGAAGGCCCATTTTCGCATTTGCAATCCGTTTCATCGCATTTGCGATAGAGACATGGTTGTTCAATTTTTCGCTTTTGCGAAGTGATGGCCGCTTTTGCGAGTTTGCATTTGGGAACCCAGTGTCACAAATGCGATATCTGCAACTTGCTAAAGGCTAGGTATTCCGAATCTTAGCTTCATTTTATCATATTTTTGACCCTAGGTCTGAGAGTGGGCGATTTTGAGGGAGTATTTTCATATCAAATTATTGTGTAAGTGCCTCTAATCAATTTTCCACTATATTTTTTTATTATATCGTAGATTTAACATCAAATTCATGAGAATCTAAAGGAAAATTGGGAAAAATGGAAAAATCTTTCATAAATGACAAATGATGATTTGAAGGACGAATTTGTATCGGAACTTGATAATTTTTGTATGGTTGAAATCACATCGAAATGGGTGTTCGGGTTTTGTAAATTTTGTCGGATTCCGGGGTGCGTGCCCGAGGAGTTGACTTTTGTTGACTTTTTGCAAATTGTATAAGAATTATAGCTTTATTAATTGGGATTGTTTTCTCTTGCATTGTTTGATGTATTTAAGTCGTCTTGGCTAGATTGAGCCGAGCAGAGGTGAATTTATAAAGGAAAACCTAATTTGAGTATTGATTGGGCCGAATTGAGGTATCTTGTCCAACTTTGTATGGGGAAAACCACCCTTTAGGAATTGGGTTAATTGTGTC
This sequence comes from Nicotiana knightiana, assembly GCA_005239525.1. Classification (NCBI taxonomy): domain Eukaryota; kingdom Viridiplantae; phylum Streptophyta; class Magnoliopsida; order Solanales; family Solanaceae; genus Nicotiana; species Nicotiana knightiana. Next base: position 60,572 of record ML407457.1, on the reverse strand, counting down.
ATCTTGTTATGTGAAAGACGTGTACGCAAGGTGATGAGTGGGTACACAGTATACATGTGGTATTGACTGGTTTAGATTGTCTAGCCTCTTTCCATGCTTTTGATTAAATTATCTTAATATGTGGTATCTCGTTATTAGACTACTCTTACATGCTTTATATGATGTAGTTAGTCCTTATTTGCCTCTTATTTGTTATTTGACCCTTATATGCCTTGGCTACAGTCATTGCCTTCATTATTATCATGTTACCTCTTAACTGCTGAGTTATTCTATGACTACATGCATATCTGCTACGTGTCCAAATTGTTGTGAATGCCTGCGTAGTTATCATGTGCCTTGCATGTGTTGTTTCCTTGTAAAGGTTGTTGTATTCCTTTGATTTTTTACGTGGTTCCCTTGTTGCCGTGTACTCATAATCTTGGTTGTAGAAATTCTTGTAATTGAATTGTTGAATTGTTGTTGTTGATTTATATTATTGTACGGGGGATCGGGTTGCACGCCGCAACAGGTGAAATAAGAGAGGATATTTATATTGTAATATTGATATTGTACGGTGTATCGGGTTGCACGCTGCAACAGGTGAAATAAGAGTGGATTATTATAGTGAAATAAGGGTGAAATATAATATCGATATTATATGATGGGATCGGGTTGCGGCGTAACATATTATGTTTATTGTTATGATATTGATGCTTATTGTACGGTGGGATCGGATTGCACGCTGCAACAAGTGAAATAATGGTGGATTATCATGGTGAAATAAAAATGAATTATGATATTGATATTATATGGTGGGATCGGGTTGCATACCGCAACATAATTGTGTATTTGGTATTCCTTGTTTTATTGTATTCGCTTCAATGTCTTCGTATGAAGTTCTGAGAATTTGTACTCTCCGGTTGTCACTGTATTTTGTTAATTTAGTCATTATAATTGATATTACTGCTTTGGCGTCATCTCCTGACTTCTTTTCCTAATACAATTATTCCAGTGAATTGGTTTTCAAAGGGACTTTACTACGTTGAGTCATTACCTCCTGCCTTGCTGAGTTGTTAGTAATATAGTGTTTTAAAATGAAAGAACTAATATCATGCTATATTGTGTGACCTTAATTTAGAACTCGCCGTATATTTCAATATTTACTGTTTCTAATAATCGTTATATTTTATTTCAATTGTTTCCCCAGCTTAATCTTCTTAATCCGTCTGAGGTTTTATTTTACTTGCAAAGGAATCGTTATCATATTTTAACTTAATAAATTCTATATTAAATGAAATATCTATTAGATGTTGAATTTTATTTGAAAACGTAATTTCCTCACTCAAATGATTTCTAAAACAAAATATCATCTTTATCGCTGATTTCCTACTTAGTCTAACAATTTGTAAATTTACTTTATGATATATAGATTAAATATCTCGAACATCTTAATTAACAATTGATACGGATATTATATATCGAATGACACGTGGATGTCACCGTGCAAAGTGAGATGGAAAGATATGGCACGAGGTGCCGTGTGTGTTAAAGAGTTGGAAGTTGTGGTTATAGTATGAGATTATGAGAAATGGAATTATTGGAGTCGTGTACTAGAAACACTTGTTTGGTTGATTTGACATTGTTTCCCTACTTGAGCACATTTACACTTATTTGTATCCCAGCTAGATTGTTGTTTGATTACTTGGTTATTTCCTGCTGTCATTCGTATTTTCCCCTTTATCGTCATTTCTGTTTGTAATTTGATTTATTCCTGTAATTTGCATTACCTTGATATCCCTATCTCGTAGCTCTATGTCATAGCCTGTTCATGTTTAGATGTTCAGTGAGTGCCTTTACCTGGCCTCGTCACTACTCTACCGAGGTTAGGCTTGATACTTACCGGGTACCACCGTGGTGTACTCATACTACAAAGATGTGCAGAACCAGGTACTTCAAATCGAGTTGGTTTGAGATTTACACTTGGTGTGGCTGGAGACTTCAAGGTGTATCTTCTGGGCTTTCGCAGGCTCCGAAGTCATCTTATATTATATCTATTTCCATGATTTCCTTTTATTTTGGAAAGGCTTTAGTATGTATAACTACTCCTAGAAAGGCTTATGACTTGTACTACCGATTTTGTGAATTATAAGTTTAATAGAGATTAAATTTCTAAGGTTGATAGACGTTATTTGTTATTTTTACTCAGTATATGTTAGGCTTACCTAGTCCTTAAGACGAGGCGCCATCACGATACCCAACAGAGGGAAAATTGGGTCGTGACAAGTTGGTATCAGAGCTCTAGGTTCATAGGTGCTACGAGTCATAAGCAGGTTTAGTAGAGTCTTGCGGATCGGTACAGAGACATCTGTACTTATCATCGAGAGGCTGCGGAAACTATTAGGAAATTCCACCTCTTTCATTCCTTATCATGCGACATTGATTCAGCTCGAAGCACATATCTTATGTTCCTTTTTCATCCACTCGTGTATCATATTGCACACTCGATATCAACTATGCATCGACGGTTCATGATGCTGCGGATGGGATATGAAAGGCCCATATATGCTCAAACGTTGTCTCAACGTGTTGTCTAGACTGATGACACAGAGGTATTGAGAGACTATTCGGATGTTCACATGGAGGTGCAGCGGGTCCCGGCATCTAGTTGATGAGTACGAGCTTGGGAAGGTTTAATTGATTGACTAGTCGTCGAGATCGTGGTGGGGTCACGAGGTGGATGTTGATTGAGGACAATTGGTGGTATTGGAGATTATGTGATTTGTACGGGATTTATACTCAGTGAAAGGTACATTTATCATTCAAGGCATTGAAGAAAGCAAGTTTGACTGTCACGAGAATGGACGTGCACTTAGTAGATGATTTGGAGTACCTTGTGATTAGTGTTGTACGAGCTGTGAAGGTTAGTTTGTGGGTTGTCAGCTGTTGTTTTCTATGGCTTCACGCCAAGTGGGGGAGTCCACTAGCGGCATTCGGATAGCAGCGTCAGGTGTTACATCAGTTTTGGCCAGAGATGTGTATATATATAGGGTATTGGAAGGTTCCCCGAATTTTGCATATGATTGAGATCTGAGATCTTGCAGGGGATGATGTTGGGGCTTGCGGTGTTTATACATCATTAATGGATCTACATTTCAGTATCATAAGGGGGTCCGAGGAACAACTTCAGATCTCACAGAAGTTCTATTCAGCGTGGTAATCTTGGTTGCGGCATTTCGGGGTGCTTCAGAGGGAATGCGGTGGTTTATGAGCTTCTGGGCTGCATGGTTCGTGCTAGGATTTTCTGCATTGGGTTTTGGTTGGGATCATTGTGTATCGATAGGGAGGAGTGTTAACCCAGAGGAATAAAAACAAGGAGTATCCGAAGAAATGAGTTAGCTTAGTGGTGTTGGTTCAACATAGTGAGGGAAATAATTGGTCCTTTTTGAATGGGAATTTTCTACTAGCAGTCGTGGCAGTACTCTTGGGTTGGACAGTTTGTGTGACCCGGTTGAGTTGGGGAGATGCAGTCCTAATGGCTTAGTTGTGCACGGGCGGATCTCGGAGAGTTCTCGATGGTTTCAGCAACGACTTGAGTCGGCTGTCTGCTATAGGCATAAGGAATATGTTGTACATTATGGTTTTCTACCGGATAGATGTCATAGTTAATAGAATGTTGGCATTATTGGATATCATATGTGAAGAGCATACATTTTAGAGAGGAACCTTGAGTTTTGGGTTGCGGGTGCATGGCTAGTGGCATGGTGATTACTGGGTTTTGAGGCTTCTGAGGTTCAGAAAAAAATCTATATGAAAGCTTCAGTAAGATGATGGGGTGTGAGTGATTTATCATCCATTCGAGTAGCGTAATGGAGTTCGGGTGTGGAAATTATGGTATTCATGAGATTTTGGGGTTGGATGTTCTTATATACAAACTATATCTTGTTTGCGGATTGTGAAGAAATGTTGAGAAAGGGATAAATGATGGCATAAGTTGTCGATAGGTTGCTATGGACTTTTGGGAGGATATTTACCTATATGGAAATGATCAGGATTTGGGATGGGGGTTATTTGAAAGCTCAATGAGAGTATGTATTTTATATCAGTTCAAGTTTGGGTGCTCTTGTGAGATTCTTATCACAATTATGTTACCGGGCAGAATGGATATTATTTGTGTCCCTGGTCTATGTTATGTGCTACTCTCTTATGTTGTGATGGGATGTGAGGTTGTATGATTATTCTCCACGCATGTTGTAATTCCGTTCAGGCCTTATGGTGATGTGGGCGAGATAGCCCTCGTGATGTTGAATTGCTCATTGCACCTTAGTTGTGCTTGCTTTATTCCATGTTATTTTAGTTCTATTCATTTTCCCACAATTATACTTGTGCACTCCGTTGTGTTGGACATCAGTATTCATGTGATCAGTGAAACCAAACACTTTGGCTTGATGGGTATTTAGGAGCGGGTTGTACGCCGCATCGGATGTTATGTGGGATACCCTTTCCTTGTGTTTATTTGGTGTTTTATTTTTCCTTTGTGGGATGATTTTGTGAAACTGTACTTTTGTTGTTACGCATGTAGTACTTGTTAGATAATCCTCGTACCTTGCGTTCCTTCTATTTGTATTGTAACTGAGTTATCACTGAGTTGGTGTACGACCTGTGTGGTGTGAGAATCCGTGTGATTCCGTGATGAGTTGTTAGTTGGGCTGCTTGTGTTGGCTGGGATGAGATTGTTAGACATGAGATTTGCACTATCGTATTAAGGTGAGGAGTGTTTGGAAGGATGATGATATTTCTGCTCAGATTTGGGCAATGACTCTTGAGGGACGAGAGAGTTTCTTGGCCTGTTGATTTCATGAGTGGTTGTGAGTTTCTACATATTTCTTGTATCTTGGTCAATGTCGTGGAGGTCCAGAACGAAGTTTTTATTCAATGGAGAGCATATCGTCGGCATCCAGATTGTTATTGGGCAGCTATGATGGTCAGAAGATATTACTACGGGCATTTGAGTTGTGTGGAACAACATGTGATTGTGCTCTGGTTGAAATTTGCGGATCGATTCAGCTTGTTCAGGTTTGTACAACGTGGTGATGCAAGATTCAGACCTTATGATGAGTTTCATATGTTGAGGGTCAGGTTCTGTCTTAAGTTATGGACTAAGGATGAAGTGAGGTCTTCAGTTAACTTGCATTGTCGGGCCTACATAGGTTTGGGTGATGGGGAATCACCCCCGGGTGTATGTATGGTGAACTCATGTAGTGATTTGATAGCTTTGGAACGACTCCTGGCAAATTCGAGGACGAACGTATGTTTAAGTGGGAGAGGATGTAACGACCCAACTGGTCGTTTTAAGCAATTGCGTTCGACTAGGCAGTTTGAGGCCACCAATAGCTTCACACGGTTTATTAGGACTTGCATGCATCATCAATTTTTTGAGAGGTTCGGAAAGGGTCTTTAGGGGTGACTCTCATTTGAGAAACTCGAAGTTGAAGGAAATGAACCAAGGTTTGACTTTTTGAGTATTTGACCTCGGATCGGAGTTTCGATGATTCCGATAGGTTCGAAATGTGATTTTGGACTTGGGCGTACGCCTAGAATTTCATTTGGATGTTTCTAAAAGGTTTCGGCATGGTTTGACCATGGTTTGACTTTAAGGCTATCGGGTCCGGATTTTGGTTGCGGAACTTGAAATAGGTCTGTTTCATCATTTGGAACTTTCCTACAAAATTTGGTATCATTTGGAGTTGATTTGATATGGTTCGGACGCTCGGTTGCGATTCTAGAAGTCCTTGAAGTTCATTGTGATTTTCATGTGTTTTGGCGTCCGATTCGTGATTCTAGAGGTTATTTTAGTGTTCCGATCGCACGAGCGAGTTCATGTTATGTTTTCAGACTTGCGTGGATGTTTGGCGTGGAGCCTCGAGGGCTTGGGTGAGTTTCGTACGCGTTTCAGAAATTTTGGAAGATGGTTAGAAATCTGTTGTTGTCTGATCTCACATTTGCGAGTTGAGGGTCGCATTTGCAACCATGCTTTTGCGGACTTGGAATCGCATTTGTGAAGAGGCTGGGGACTAGTAGGCTTTGCATTTGTGAATCCAGTTTCGCAAATGCGATGATGAATTGGGCAGGGGAAATTCGCTTTTGCGAACGTTTGGGCCGCTTTTGCGAAGGCCCATTTACGCATTTGCGATAGAGACAGGGCTGGTCAATTTTTCGCTTTTGCAAAGTGATGGCCGCTTTTTCGAGTTTGCATTTGTGAACCCAGTGTCGCAAATGCGACATCTGGAACCTGCTAAAGGCTGGATTCCGAATCTTAGCTTCATTTTATCATATTTTGAACCCTAGGTCCGAGAGTGGGCGATTTTGAGAGAGTATTTTCATATCAGATTATTGTGTAAGTGCCTCTAATCAATTTTCAACTATATTTTGTAATTATATCTTAGATTTAACATCAAATTCTTGAGAATCTAAGGGAAAAATTGGGAATAATATTAAAATCTTTCATAAATGACAAATGATGATTTGAAGGACGAATGTAGTATCGGAACTTGATAATTTTTATATGGTTGAACTCATATCGGAATGGGTGTTCGGGTTTTGTAAATTTTGTTAAATTTCGAGGTGCGTGCCCGGGGAGTTGACTTTTGTTGGATTTTTGCAAATTGTATAAGAATCATAGCTTTGTTAATTGGAATTGATTTCACTTGCATTGTTTGATGTATTTAAGTCGTCTTTGGCTAGATTGAACCGAGCGGAGGTGAATTTGTAAAGGAAAGATAATTTGAGTATTGATTGGGCCGAATTGAGGTAATTATCTTGTCTAACTTTGTGTGGAGGAAACCACCCCTTAGGAATTGGGTTAATTGTGTCATATTGTTATGTGAAAGACGTGTACGCAAGGTGACGAGTGGGTACACAGTTTATATGTGGTATTGACTGGTTTAGATTGTCTAGCCTCTTTCCATGCTTTTGATTAAATTATCTTAATATGTGGTATCTCGTTGTTAGACTACTCTTATATGCTCTATATGATGTAGTTAGTCCTTATTTTCCTCTTATTCGTTATTTGGCCCTTATATGCCTTGGTTGAAGTCATTGCCTTCATTATTATCTTGTTACATCTTAACTGCTGAATTATTCTATGACTACGTGCATATATGCTTCATGTCCAAGTTGTTGTGAATGCCTGTGTAGTTATCACGTGCCTTACATGTCTTGTTTTCTTGTAAAGGTTGTTGTCATGACCCAATTTCGTATTAGGCCGTGATGGCGCCCGACACTATTGTTAGGCAAACCAACACTGATTAAACTAAATATCTCCCGAATAGAGTAAATCACTACGTGGATAAAATTTTACATTAACTGAAAATATTTTTAGTATTTACCGATGTAACATGATTTAGACGGAACAATGAATGCAACCGTAATTATTTAAATACAACCCAAAATATCAAAAGTCTACTAGCGTGTGTGCCAAGACCTGGTGTCACAAGTATATGGGTAATCTAGTAGAATATAAAAAAACAAATACTAGCCTACTGTCTGAAAGGGAATAGACATGAAATAAAACATAAGAAAGACTCCAGCTGCTACAGAACGGCTCAAAAGGGCAGTTCAACGGGTAGTCCCGAACTGGAGGATCAAACTACGCGTCGGACTGGTGACCAGATGAACCCACCTCAAATCCTGTACAGTCAAGTATAGAAGCGTAGCATGAGTACATAAAAATATGTACCCAGTAAGTATCTAGTGTAACCTCGACGAAGTAGTGAGGAGGGGTCGACTTCGACACATACTAGGGCCAACAAAATAATAATGAGTGATTCCAAATAAACACGATATGCAGAACTACAATAAACCCAGAACAAGAAATAACTGAACAATTCTTCCATCATTTTCGAGAAACTAAAACACTTCCTTCATTTTAAGTAAATGATCTCTAAAACAGGAAATTTATAAAATTATAAAAAGGCTTCTAGTTCTAATATCTGTCACGATCCAAATTTCTAATCCTCGGGATCGTGATGGCGCCTAATACCACACTTGCTAGGCAAGCCAATGTTAGAATTTTACTAACCATTTTCTTTTACAAATCTCTTTAAACATAAGTAAAAAGTTTAAAATGAGTGCGAAATCTATTACCATTCCACCAATGATATCAATAATAATTAAGTAACGAAATGAAACCACGAAACTAATGCTAATATTGAACTACCCAGGGTCTGGTGTCACAATTCACAAACTACTAAGAATACTACAAGTATTTGGCTGAAAAAGATATATCTCTGTTTAGATTGAACTAAAACAACAATCTAATTAATAAGAGGAAGACTCCAGGAATCTGCGGACGCCGGCAGATCTACCTCGTGTCTCTGTGTGAATGCTCAACTACTGCTCAAAGAATCAGCGTTGGCCGGTACCTGGATCTGCACAAGAAGTGCAGAGTGCAGTATCAGTACAACCGACCCCATGTACTGGTAAGTGCCGAGCCTAACCTCGATGAAGTAGTGACGAGGCTACGGCGAGGCCGTTATAACGTAACCCAGATACAATGTATAATGAAACAAGAATGGAATAGTAAAAAATTAAACAGTACTTGCAACAAATGAATAAAACAACTCGATTAACTCTTCCAGTTCTCAGCAATAATCAATTCTCACGAATGTTTCCAAGTTTCCGTTTAAAATATTCGTAAATGCAGAATATGAAATGACAACAGTAAAACAGTGAGTATTCCAGTCATTATATTTAAAAATCAATAAAATATGAATATCCTCCCTTATTACTCCTTGTTGCGGCGTGCAATCCGCTCCCACCTGTCCACCCTTATTGCTCCTTCCTATATATATATCACCCTTATTTCTTCTGTTGCGGCGTGCAACCCGATCCCACCTGTCCACCGTTATTACTCCTTGTTGCGGCGTGCAACCCGCTCCCACCAGACAAACACATCTCTTTATTTATAGAAAGACATTTCACAATTTAGGTCAAATACCTTTCACAATATTTATGTCTCAGCAATTGTACCCACAAAGTTGTACTATTCATAAGCTTTCTCAATTATCATTTCACCATGAAACCAACCGGAATATATAGTAAAACACTGTCAACCAGCTCACCCTTTTATGTATTACAATGAATCCAAGGGAACAACCAACACTTCCAAAATACTTGAAATAATACTTAACAACAAGCTGACGAAAACAAGTAGACATATGAGCATCAATGATCATAAAACAATTAAGTCAGGGATCAAATAAATTGGAAACGAGGAAGGGATCATGTTCAACAGATAAGTTGGTGGTGCATAGATACTCGTCACCTCACCTATACACCACTCAAATGCAATTACACATAGCATTTAATTTGGGAATTATTATTCCCTCAAGTCAAGGTTAAACCAAATACTTACCTCAATTTCACAAGCAATTCACTGCTCAAGCACAACTTTTCCTTTATAATTTGCCTCTAACCCGCTCGAATCTAATTAAAATTGGTTCAATATCATTAATTAATTCTAAAGGCATTAACTTTAATGAAAAATCATGGTTTTTCTATCAAAAGACAAAAATCGACTCCGATCCCGCTTGGTCTAAACTCGAGGTTCGGACCAAAACCTGTTTACCCATTCTCCCCCAGCCTGGATATACAATTGATTTTGGAATCCGACCTCAATTCGAGGTCTAAATCCCCAAATTTCGAAATTCCTAAGTTCTATCCAAAAATCTCAATTTTTACCATGAAAACTCAAGATTTTATGATGAAATCTTGTAAAAAGTTGTTAAGGATTGGAAGGAAGTAGTTAGAGATCAATTACCAATGATTTGAAGAAATTTGGGTCTTTGGAAAATCGCCTATGGAGGTTTAGGGTTTGAGAGAATTGAAAAATGGGTGAAAATCCCATCTAAAATCTGACTTAACAGGATGCAGTTATCGCAATTGCGATCAGGGGTTCGCAATTGCGAACCCTTTGAATTTACTGTTGCCTTTTCATTTGCGACATATATGTCGCATTTGCGACTTCTGGGGGTCTTCGTAATTTCGGCCAAATCTTCGCATTTGCGACAAAATTGTCGCATTTTCCAGGCCTGCATCCTTCGCATTTGCGCAGCCTGATCTCGCAAATGCGAGATCAGAGGCCTGTGCAAAAACACCATATGCACAACTGAGATTTTTCTAAGTCTAAACACTCCGTAGCCTACCCAAAACTCACCCGAGCCCTCGGGGCTCCAAACCAAACATGCACGCTAGTCTAAAAACATCATACGGACTTGATCGTACGATCAAATCATCAAAATAACATCAAAAATTACGAATTTAACCTCAAAACTCATGATTTTCTCACGAACACTTCAATTTCACTATTTTCTCATCCGGACGTCCGAATCACGTCAAATTAATTCTGATTCTCACCAAATTTCACAGATAGAACTTAAAATATCATAACAAACCTGTACCGGTCTCCGAAACCAAAATATGGGCCCGATACAAACGAGTTCAAACATTAATTTTTTTCTTTATTTCCTTTAAAAACCAGCACAACAATTTTCTTCAAAGATCGTTTTCTAGAGCTATGGACCTCGGAATTCAATTTCGGGCATATGCCCAAGTTTCATATTTTTCTGCGGACCTTTTTTTTTTTGGATTGTCGGAATACATATCCGGGTCCGGTTGCTCAAAATGTTGACCAAAGTCAATTAAAACCAAAATTTAAGTTCTCAAAATTATTATTTCTCATGTTTTCACATAAAATTTTTCCCGTTTCACGCCCGGATTGCGCACGCAAATTGAGGTAATCAAAATTAGTCTTTTTAAAGCTATTGAGCCCGAAATAGGGTTTTAATTCATAAGATGACCCTTTGGGTCATCACAATATCACACACAAATTCCACCGAGGACGTTTGGCCCGATCCAACATAAATATAAACTGTGCACTGCCGAGGGTCGAATGACGCGAACCATAGATGCGTCTATTAATCTGCCGAGGCGAACGACCTGCTCCAATGAGAATAGTGGAAGTAGTCACCCCGCTCGCGGAATATATTTGCGACGCGGTTACATATAAATATAACATAGCTTCCCTCAATTATTTTCAAAATAATAATTTACTTGAAACCTTTGAAATTATTAAAAATCTTAAATTTATTTCCCATTCAATACAAACAACATATATGATCAATTAGCAATGTCCACGAAGCATAGTGTAAACCTAAAACTACCCGGACATAACAGGAATAGTAGCTACGTACAGACTCTCATCATTTCGCGCATACGTAGCCCCCACACATAATCCCATATTAATTAAATTCACTTATGGAGAATTTTTCTCTTACAAGATTAGAAAAGAGACTTACCTCGCTTCAAGGCCTACCTTTCGGTCCAAGCTTATGCCCCAAACAAATCGGTACCGAATAATCCAAAACTATCCAAATAGTGTAAAGACTAATCAATATAGGCTTAAAAGTTCATATCTCAACTATTAAAGAATTTTCCCAACTCAATTTGCAAGATTCCTAAAATTCACCCCCGGGCCCACATGCCCGGATTCTGAAAAGTTTTGAAGAAAATTATTACCCATAACCTTAGAAACATAAATATATGATTTTTACTAAGTTCCATAACCCTTTTCGTGGTAAAAATCAATTCTTATCAAAACCCTAAGTTTTCCTCTAAACCCATGACTTTCACTAATTTTTACATGTTAATATACACATAATCTAAGTATTTAACTCACATATGGTAGAAATTACTTACCTCCAAAAGCTAGGTGAAGTTACCTCTCAAGAAGCTCCAAGAATAGCCCAAAGAGTGAGTGAAATGTGTAAAAATAAGGTCTAAGTCCCATATTAAATGAACCTCACTGCCTCAAGCTTTTCCGCACCTGCGCAGAAGCCATCGCTGGTGCGCATCCCTCCCTCCTGGCCAAGCTCCGCACCTGCGAGCTCAGGAGACCGCACCTGCGACCATTTACCTCCCACCTGCGGTGGCCGGGATATCCCTCTTTCTTTGCTTCTGCTGCTCGTGGCTCGCATCTGCGAGCCCGCACATGCGGCTGGCCAAGCGCAGGTGCGATTATGACAAAACTAGGGAGCTTCAGCTCTTGCTCCAAGTTTCCAACTTGGTTCGAGCCTCGTCCGATTGACACCCGGGGCCCCCGGGGCCCTGCCCGAAAATACCAACAAGTTTGGAATCACAAAACGGGCTCGATCGAACTCTCGGAACGCCCGGAACAACATTAAAACTAAGAATCACACCCTAAAACCAATTGAATCAAACTTAGGAACTTCAAGTTCTTCAATTTACTTCCAATATTCCGAAACGTACTTATATTACACGGAATGAGACCAAATTTTGTGTGCAAGTCTTAAATGACGTTGCGGAACTATTTCTGGTCTCGGATTTCCGTTTGGAACTCTATATTACCAAAACGCATTCCAAACCAAGTTTAAAGAACTTCTAAAACCTTCAAGAACCAACTTTCACTATTAGGCACCTAAACGCTTCTGGATCATCCAAAACCCGATTTGAGTATATGCCCAAGTCGAAAATCATCATACAAACCTATTGGAACCGTCAAATCCCGATTCCGAGGTCGTTTACTCAAAATATTGACTGAAGTCAAACTTGTCCTTTTAAGCCAACCTTATGGAACCAAGTCTCTCGATTTCACTCCAAACTTTCCCAAATACCGAATCAATCATGCCCGCAAGTCATAAATTAGTATGAGCAAGTATGAGAAGTCTTATTTAGGGGTACATGGTTCTATAAAGCAAAACGATCGGTCGGGTCGTTGCAGTTATTGTATTCCTTTGATTTTTATGTGGTTCCCTTGTTGCAGTGTACTCATACTCTTGGTTGTGGAAATTTTTGTAATTGAGTTGTTGATTTGTTGTTGTTGAATTGTTGTCGTTGATTTATATTATTATATGGGGGATCGGGTTGCACGCCACAACAGGTGAAATAAGGGAGGTGGTGGAATAAGGGAGGATGTTTATATTTTATTATTGATATTGTATGGTGGGATCGGGTTACACGTCGCAACAGGTGAAATAAGGATGGAGTATTATGGTGAAATAAGGGTGAAATTTGATATCGATATTATATGGTGGGATCGGGTTGCGCGCTGCAATATATTCTGTTTATTGTTATGATATTGATGCTTATTGTATGATGGGATTGGCTCGCCGCAACAGGTGAAATGAGGGTGGACTATCATGGTGAAATAAGGTGAATTATGATATTGATGTTATATGGTGGGATCGGGTTGCACGCCACAACATAATTGTGTATTTGGTATTCCTTGTTTTATTGTATTGGCTTCAGTGTCTTCGTATGAAGTTCTGAGAATTTGTACTCTCCGGTTGTCACTGTCTTTTGAGAATTTAGTCATTATAATTGACATTACTGCTTTGCCGTCATCTCCTGAGTTTTTTTCCTAATACTATTATTCCAGTGAATTGGTTTTCAAAGAGAAGTTACTACGTTGAGTCATTACCTTCTGCCTTGCTGAGTTGTTAGTAATATAGTGTTTTAAAATGAAAGAACTAATATCATGCTATATTGTGTGACCTTAATTTAGAACTCGCCGTATATTTCAATATTTACTGTTTCTAATAATCGTTATATTTTATTTCAATTGTTTCCCCAGCTTAATCTTCTTAATCCGTCTGAGGTTTTATTTTACTTGCAAAGGAATCGTTATCATATTTTAATTTAATAAATTCTATATTAAATGCAATAGCTATTCGATGTTGAATTTTATTTGAAAACGTTATTTCCTCACTCAAATGATTTCTAAAACAAAAACTCATCTTTCTCGTTGATTTCCTACTTGGTCTAAAAATTATAAATTTACTATATGATATATAGATGAAATCCCTCGAACATCATAATTAGCAATTGACACGGATATTATGTATCGACTGGCACGTGGATGTCGCCATGCAAAGTGAGGTGGAAAGATGTGGGCACAGGGTGCCGTGTGTGTTAAAGAGTTGGAAGTTGTGGTTATAGTATGAGATTACGAGAAATGGAATTATTGGAGTCGTGTACTAGAAACACTTGTTTGGTTGATTTGACATTGTTTTCCCTACTTGAGAACATTTACACTTATCTGTATCCCAGCTAGGTTGTTGTTTGATTACTTGATTATTTCCCGTTGTCATTCGTATTTTCCCCTTATCGTCATTTCTGTTTGTAATTTGCATTACCTTGATATCCCTATCTCGTTAGCTCTATGTCATAGCCTGTTCGGGTTTAGATGTTCAGGGAGTGTCTTGACCTGGCATCGTCACTACTCTACTGAGGTTAGACTTGATACTTATTGGGTACCACCGTGATGTACTCATACTACACTTCTGCACATCTTTTTGTACAGAATCAGGTACTTTAGATCGAGTTGGTTTGAGATTTACGCTTGGTGTAGCTGGAGACTTCAAGGTGTATCTGCTGGGCGTTTGCAGGCTCCGAAGTCACCTTCTATTGTATCTATTTCCATTGTTTCCTTTATTTCGGAATAGTAATGTATTTAGTATGTATAACTACTCCTAGAAAGGCTTATGACTTGTATTACCGGTTTTGAGAATTGTAAGTTTAATAGAGAATTAAATTTTTAAGGTTGATAGACGTTATGTGTTATTGTTACTCAGTATATGTTAGGTTTACCTAGTCCTTAAGACTAGGCACCATCACAATACCTAACGGTGGAGAAATTGGGTTGTCACTTCTCTCTGTGTAGTGAGATCCTAGAGTAAAGTTATCCCGAGATGATAATAACATAGCTGGTTTTTTATGAATTGTGAATTTACCCGTTAGACTATCACAAATGTCATCACACTGGGAAAGCGCATGTACTCGTCTCTGTGTGTGCGTCGTATGCACTATGCAGGCAGTCGTTACAACTGAAAGCGCATGAAGGAATATATTGTGATATGAGAGGGAACTTTAACTCCACAATATCGTGAGTGATATACTGATATTAATTCTTTTATATGATGGATTTACTTGTTCTTATTTTTTTTTCTCAGTAATTGAAGATACTTATTATGAATGGTCAAATGACATAATTAACCTAAAAGAGCATTGAAAAGTAATAGAGTGAGGAATAAGGATAGACGTCCGGTATTTTGGTATTCGGTATATCAGTTGTGCATATCAAATACCGTATCAAAATAATTTGGAATGATTCGATATGATTTCGGTACGATTCCGATATCATACCAAAAGTCTTTGTGAACAAAGCAGTGGTGAGCTTCAAGTTGAACGAGCTTGATCTGAATGCTCAACTTGGTATGATACCCGGTGGCAGCTAGTCCTAGTGCATATTCTGGGGAATATAATTCTAAGTCTGGTTCCAAGTTATCAAGCTCATTGTGGAATCAAACTCTAGAGATTCATCACTGATTGATTAGAAGTGTGGAAGATTTCCTAATCATATAGATGCAAATGCTTTCAAATCTCCCAAGATTACGCCTAACGTCTCGTCTGTTGAGTCCATTGTTCCAGCCAAGAGAAAGAGAGCAGGAGGCGTGAATTCCCATCCATTTTGTCAGGTTCAAGGTTGTGGGAAGGATCTCAACTCTTGTAAGGACTATCACAAGAGGCATAAAGTTTGTGAGGATCATTCAAAGACTGCCGCCGCTAGAAATCCGTTGAAAACCAATCAAAAAAACCGACCAAAGTTGGTCGGTTATGGTAAACGCGACCATTTATATATGAACGGTATTTTGACGGCCGGAAAGGAATACCGATCAAAGTTGGTAGGTCAATTAAATTCAAAAAAAAATATTGCAAAAAAAAAAACCGACCAACTATTTAGTTAAAAGATTCATCATCTGAGAATCGAACCGGGATATGTACTGTGGCAGGATACTATTTTACCACTAGACCATTGGTGCAGTCTTTTATTTTGATTTATACTCTTTAATTATATTTTCGCACGAAAATAACCGACCAAAGTTGGTCAGTTTTTGTTAAAAAATAAAATTACCGACCAAAGTTGGTCGATTTTTTAAAATAACCGGCCGAATTAACCGAACAATTTTGGTCAGTTTTTTTAATATTAATTTTTATTTATTTTAATTTTGATCGATTTCTTGAAAAATAAATTTCGCGGGATTCAAAAATAGCTTCCCGCATTTTTGCGCCAAAAAACCGACCAAAGTTGGTCGGTTTCGTAAAAAAAAAATTAAAAAATAAAATATTTTGATAAACCGACCAACTTTGGTCGGTTTTTTGGCCAGTTTTTTGACCGACCAAAGTTGATCGATTTTTCTTGGTCGATTTTTGCCGAATTTCTAGTAGTGTGCTAAGATTATAGTAAACGGCATTGAGCAAAGGTTTCGTCAGCAATGTAACAGGCTAATACTTCCGTATTTCGGTATCGAGGAACGTATCGTAATATCAAATAACCGAAAAATTTGTACCGAAATAGTACCGATATATTGAATAAACCGATATCGAAATACCAAATTAATTCAATTAGGAATTCGATTTTTCGGATTTTATACCTACCCCAGATGAGGAATAGCGATTTAGCTCACCTGTACATTTCTACCAATGTACATTTAATTTAATAGCATCTGTAATCTTTTAGATCTAAGGGTCAAGATTTTACTTAGATTAAATAACCTCTTAACAAGTGTTAAACTTCACTTGTTGGGTTAGTATCAAATTGGAAAGAGAAATCATCCATCCGAAATCTTTGTGGGAACTTCGTTCTGGTTGAAAAATATTTTATTATTCAAATCTTTTATTCTCAGTTCTAATTTGGACTTTCCTATTCCAGCAGCAATTTGCTTTTCTTGCTATTTTTTCTCACGTTAACTTTAACAACATAAATCTAATAATGCAATTGCCAACTACAAGAAACACAAAATAGTACACTTATTTGGTTCTAAGAAACAAAAAGGTAAAAGAACAAAAAGGAGCTGTTATGATGACCATTTGAAGGGATTTGGGTATTTGGGGGAAAGAATATTAACAATTTGGAGGTTCAATTCATGAAAAAATAATAATAAAATAAAAATCCATGAAAAAGGATTAATCTTTGCTGGGAATTGAGTCACCAAATTGGTGTTGCATTTACTGTTAACTATAAAGACAGAATACAATATAGAATTTTTTTGTTTTAAACCATAGTTTAGGAATTGTTTAGTCTAAATAAATATTGGCTCTTAGCCCTGAAAGAGGACAATTGTCATTAAATTAGGTGTACACTGGTAAAAATGGAGGGATACTATACTGGAGATGAGCCAAGTCCGAGGAATAGGTGCATGCTAACATAATAATATGAGAAATATATAGAAGAGAATTACTTTTTCAAAATATTTCTGTAGCCATACCAAATTAAATACACGCATAAACTTTGATGAATATATACGAGCTTAGGTGGTAATTCTAAAAGTTTGTCAATTGATGAGATTTAGGATGCTTTAGGGATGTTGATGGTGGTTGGTTGATGAATTTGAAGCGGTTGTATGGGAATGGAAAAATTAGAGAAGTTAGAGCTTCTCTTTCGCGTCCGAAAATTTAAACCTTTAACTTCACATAGTAATATTATCGTTAGTAAGAGGTAGCTTAAATATATATATATTTTTAGTGTTAAAGAGTAGATAATCTTTTTTGTTTCTTTCTTTTATTCAACATTTTTTGTATTTTTCTTGCAAACTTTAACATTGTTTAACTTGAAATAAAAGCATAAAATTCATTATTAAAAACTAAACTTTACTAGTCTCCTACTTGAGCGACATATCCATCCCCTGATATTTTCAATCAAATTTTATAGAGTCTTATCAGTGAATATGTTATTTAATTACCGAAGATGAATGACACTGATTGAATAACACGTTCATGGGACAATGATCAATACATAATTGTTGATCATTAATGAAGGCCGCTCAACGAAATTGGTGGCTTTAAACAAAAATATATTAAAAAGATCCTAAAATTTCTTTCATAAAATTCATATAATATTGAGCAAAAAAAGTGATGAGAGAACTATGTATAATACGTGGTTTAAACGCAAGTCATATGGTGTTGAACTTCCCCCTATACAAAAATATATCATTAAGTGAAAAGGATTGAGCCTATTATCGATCGTGTTTTGAACCATAAGATACTTGTCTCTGAAATTTCTAAGTTAAAAAAAATGAGACACAAAAGGAACTTGCTTACTGATGTGTGGATCAATCAAATGTAACAAAAAAAATAGCTAATTAGAGAATTTGAATTGAAATTAGAAAGTAAAATAGTAAAAAATATAAAAAAGAAAAAAAGAAAAATAATATGATGAGAAGATAAATATATTATTTAATTTAATGAGAAAAAAGTTTTATCCTATTAACTCATTCAATCATACATCTTTAACTAAATATTAAAATTTAAAAAAATTATCCTATAAATATAAATTATATATATTATATAATGACTTATTTGGGAGCCTAAGGCAAGTCACTTGCCTTACCCTAGAGCCGGCCTTGGTTTCCCTCACTCTTTCTGATTTCTTATCTTGTGCATGTTCTAAAATAGTTTTAGGGTTTTCATTGACTGAATATGGCTTTCTTTGATTGAATTGTTTTAGGTTTGTATGAGTCAAAATCCGGCTAAGCAAATTCGACATGAAGAGGTGACCAAGTGAGAACTGTGGCTCGTCATGGGCGACTAGGCCGAGGTCGACCAAAGCTTTACAATATGGAGCCGCCGAGCAAGCCATTAAGGCCGAGGTCAAGCAGCATGAAAAGGAATAACGGCTAATATAGCTTTAGAACTTTCAAAGGAAATATTCTATAGAATATTCCCTCTGGTGTACTTTTTTAGGGTTTTTGGGAATATCCCATATAAATAGTAGAAGAGAGAGGGCAAAAGACATATAATATTGATTCCGATATGAAAAGTTGAATCTAGAAAGACAATACAAAAATATCACCTTTCCACCGTGATTAGATTTGTTGTTTGTTGCACCTTTTCTCGCATCATATTCGAGAAAACCTCATATATTCCCATATCTATTTGTTACATTATTGTGAGAGGGACGAATCATTCACCTTCTTCAATATTTGGGTGAATCATTCCTTCTATTTACATTTATTGTCATTTATTATAGTTATTGCTCATCGTTGTTCCACTATTCGTTCATAACAACATCATTTAGTACTATTTGTATTAAATTGGTTCTAACATTGTTCGGCAACGCAAGCATGTTCTGGATCTAGAACTTATTATATTTAACTAGGATTTACCCAACAACTTTTTATTTAATTAGTTTAACAAAAGATTTCATACTTTTGGTCAAACAATTTGGTGTCGTCTGTGGGAATTTTCTAGTCAAAGTCATAGTTTTTCTAGATCTAAAAAAAATCCAGCAAAACACGAAAACTCTTTTTTCCTACTTGCACAGTCTAACATGACAGGTAATGGAGAGGAAATATTAAAGGTAGTGGCAGGCTTTACTGCTAACCTCCTAAACACCATCAATGAGGTTGATGGAGCAGATGAGGAGAACGTGACACCAAACGCTTCCCCTAGGCGAAGTGGTTCACTCCTCCCTCATGGCAGCGTTACCACCTCCCATGGGAAAGGAGCCTCTACGTCCACAACGGAAGAAGTACCACCAGTAGCGAAAAAGCTACTAGAAACATGGCTAACGAGTACGTTGATCAGCATACTCGACAAACCTTCCCAAAGGGCGAGCAGAGAAGATTCACGAGTCGACATCACAACAACTACCAATGAGCAGCACATCTCTCCTCCTTTAACAGGTATCACTCACACCGTTAATGATGCAGGTAATGACACCCTTACAGCAATCCTAAGAAAAATGGATGAAATGGAGAACGAGAACAAAATGCTCCGCGACCAAATGAGGGAGCACCAAGAAAGGGTAAACAAGATACCAGGCGCCCCAAAGATCTTAGCAAAACGGGATGCCGGCCGATTCGTGGAACAACCGTACAACGACGAGGCCGCACCACATGTTATACCTAAAACATTTAAGATACAGTGTCACTGCAGTAAAGGGCAACGACCTCGCCAAGGAACAAGTATCATCCATATTGCTAAAAATTTTTGGTGAAACCCTAACCGGGGGAGCGCTGACGTGGTACTCACAACTGCCAGCGTGTTCCATAGAAATATTTGAGGAAATGGCCGACAAGTTTGTCACCGCACATGCCAGGGCCAAGAAAGCAGAGGCAAGAGTGAACAATATATTCGCCATTAAACAATCACTTGGCGAAGGACTCAAGGACGTCCTCGCCCGATTCAACCGCGTTAGAATGACTCTCCCAAATGTATATGAAGGAATGGCGGTAGCAGCGTTCCAAAATGGGCTGAACAGGAGCTGTTCGAGGGCAACCACAAAATTGTTGAGACGGATCATGAAATACCCCTCCCCCCACCACCACCACTTGGGACGAGATACACAATGCCTATTTTGCTGAGGTGAGAGCTGACGAGGATGACCTCAACAGACCAACCCAACGGTTAACATCGGTCCAGATAGAATCAAGAAAAGATCGTAGAAACAATAACAGAAGGGATCATGTAGGTCCGCCTCTCAACCGTGAACGACACCATCCATACGTCAGAACTACCGCCATACCAACCCCTCTCCATGGCGACGATCCATCCAGGCTGCAGACAAGGACTCACCGAAATGAAAGAGGTATGCCTCCACTACTATCTGCTCACAATTTTTGTGTTTCTCCTTTAGAGATAGTCTATTCCCTGGAGAAGCTCAGCCCAAAGGTGACAACAAAAACAACATACCCAGTAAAATCTCACTAGTGGGGTCTGGGGAGAGTAGAGTGTATGCAGATCTTACCCCTACCCTAAAAAGGGTAGGGAGGCTGTTTCCGGCAGACTCTCGGCTCAACAGGAGAGAAAATAATATCAGAAAAGAAAAAAAATAAAAGGCATGTAACAACAAAAGATGCCAGAAAGAAAATAACAACAACAAATAAGTGGAAGGAAAATAACACAAAACTATGCAAAACAACAATGTGAACGCAAGATAGACCATTAGCAAACCTAACCAAAACTCTATCAAACTACCCGGTACAAAGAGGGAAAGAACTCTCGACTACCCCCTAACCTACCACCCTAATGCTCGACCTCCACTTGTTCCTATCAAGAGCCTACCACCCTAATGCTCGACCCAAAGGTGAAATGGCCACAAAAGATGAAATCCGACCCAAACACCAGAAAGTCGAATGCCCTCTGTGAATTCCACCAGGAACGAGGTCACAAGATCGAGGACTGCATCGCCCTGAGGCAAGATGTAGTGAACATGCTCCACCAAGGGCATTTTAGAGAATTAATGAGCAACCGAGGAAGGGCGAACTTCGCTCAAGGTCGAGAAAAACATCAAGGACCGCCAAAGCCACCCTCCCCAACCCGCACCATCCAAATGATCATCGATGGAGGCGACGAGGAGTCAATCAACAACGTAAAGTTCACAACCACCCATAAGCTGAAGCGATCAATCACCCATGAACGATATGAAGACCTCGAAAAAAGTATCATCTTCGACGAGTCGGATACCCACGGTTTGACCTTTCCTCACTATGATACCCTTGCTATTACATTGTGCATTTCAGATAATGACGTAAAATGGATTATGGTAGATGACGAAAGTGGCGCGTGCATTATCCACCCCCGAGTTCTCACACAAATGAGGCTCGAAGATAGGATAGTGCCACGATGTATCACACTAACAAGTTTTAACAATGCAGTTGAGCGGACTTTCGGAGAAATCACACTACCCTTCTGGCTAGTGGTATCACCTTGGAGACTACGTTCCACATCATGGATCAAGACACTCCGTACAACACCATCATAGGAAAGCCTTGGATACACGCTATGAGGGCCGTCTCATCCAGATTATATCAGGTCATCAAGTTTCCCACCCCATGGGGAGTATTCAACATCCGCGGCGAGTAGCACGCAACCCAATAATGCTATCACATCGCCCAAGACTGTACGTACACCCAATAGTTGAAAGTCAAAGGCGCAGAAGCACAACAATTAAAGAGGTCGAGGTCGGATGGTGACGAAGGGAAAGATGTCATCAAGGACCCCGAAGTCGTGGAGGCTACGAGATCGACTGTGGAAGATCTCGACCCGTTCAGCTCGATAAGAGCGACCACAACAAATAAGCTTATATCAACCACAAACTCCAAGAACCAGGTAAATTCCATCAATTTTTAACTAACAATGCAGACTTGTTTGCCTTTTATCATGCAGATATGTCGTGCATCCCGAAGAAAATAGCAACACACAAATTGAACGTCGATCCATTGTACCCCCTGGCACAACAGGTTAGAAGAAAATTCAATGCCATAATAAATGATGTCGTCCGCGAAGAGGTGGAAAAACTACTTGAAAACGGCTCTATCAGGGAGTCAAAATACCCCCAATGGGTCGCCAATGTGGTCATGGTGAAAAAGAAAAATGGGAAATGGCGAATGTGCGTAGACTTCACAGATCTGAACAAGCCTACCTGAAAGACTCATTCCCACTACCTCACATTGATCCGCTCATCGACGCAACAGTAGGGCACGGGGTGTTAAGTTTCCTGGACGCCTATTCGGGTTACAACCAGATCCTCATGGAGGAGAAAGACGAGGAAAAAACTACTTTCATCACCCACCAAGGGACGTACTGCTACAGAGTTATGTCGCTCGGATTGAAAAATGCAGGGGCGACATATTAGAGGCTAGTACCCAAAATGTTCAAAGAACAACTCGGCAAAACCATGGAAGTATATATAGACGACATGTTTCTCAAATCGATAAGAAAGGAAGACCACATCAACCATTTGAGGGAAGCCTTCGACATACTCAGGCGATATGACATGAAATTGAACCCCGAGAAATGCGCCTTCGGTGTAACCTCAAGAAAATTCCTCAGCTTTTTGGTGTTACAAAGAGGCATCGAGGTTAACACCGACCAAATCAAGTCTATAGATGGAATACCAGAAAACTTGACCAGCAAGAAGCAGGTGCAAAAGCTGACCGGTTGTGTCGCTGCCCTATCGAGGTTCATCTCACGATCCTCTGATATATGCCACAAATTCTTCGGCGTACTCAAAAAGGACAACAGACTCCAATGGAATTCCTAGTGCGTTGATGCCCTAAGAGAACTAAAGGCGTACTTATATTCACCTCAATTGCTTGCTAATGTAGAACCTGAGAGTGCCTCCTAATCTACTTGGACGTGTCCGACGTTGCAGCAAGCGCAGTCTTGGTCCGAGAAAATAAAGGTACGCAATCTCCAATCTACTACATTAGCAAGACCTTGGTCGACGCTACCCCCACCTTAAAAATCTAGCCTTGGCTTTGGTCGTAGCTTCACAAAATCTTAGACCTTATTTCCAATGATGCCCCATCTCGGTGGTCACGACCTTTCCTCTAAGGAGTATCCTACACAAGCCCGAACTATCAGGTAGGTTGGCCAAATGGGTCATTGAATTGAGCGAGCATGATATAACCTACGAGCCGCGAAAAATGATAAAGTCGCAAGTACTTTTCGACTTTGTCGCTGACTTCAGCGCTAAAATAATGCCCGAGGTCGAAAGGGAAGCCACTAGTACTTCCCCCAAGACAAATGACCTATGGATTTTGTACACTGATGGCACCTCCAACGCGTCAGGATCTGGACTGGGACTCGTACTCGAGGTCCCGACATGCGAGATAATTTTCTAGTCCATAGGGTGCCCCAATATGACTAACAATGAGATCGAGTATGAAGTCGTGATTGCAGGGTTAAAACTGGCTCTCAAGTATGGAGCACGACGGGTATTCCTTCTATGCGACTCACAACTCGTCGTGAATCAAGTCACAGGGACTTTCCAATTCAAGGAACAAAGGCTACAAAAATATCAAGCCGAGATCTGCAAGTTACTGCCCGAGTTCGACGAATGCCAGCTCGACCAAATACCTCGAGTGTAGAACATCGAGGCGGACGACCTCGGCAAGTTAACGGCAGCCACTAAAAGCATACCCGGAAAAGAGAATGTGGTCTCTATCCTCCACTCGAACATTGATGATAAGCTATAATTACGTATTTAGTCGATTATTACACTCTAATTTACTGCACTTTAATTGATTTTGAGCTTTAATCGCTAGTGTTTTGCACTAATTATGTGTTTTATGACTTGTAGGAGTGATTCCGAGCTATATATATGTTATGGAATGAATTCAGGTGATTTGGAGATTTGAAGTCTGAGTAAAAGCCCAAAGAATTAATCCGGGATCGTGTTCGGGGATCAACGGATGATAGTTAAGAACGAACAAAGAATCGAGTAGGCATATTACGCACTGTCTAGTAACATGTACATAACGTTTCTCTCAGAACTCCATTAGGGCTCCACAATATATGGTCTAATGCAAAGTGCTACAACTTTCATATTTTACGTTTTTCCAAATTCCAAATAGAACAGGGTGAAAAGTGCATGGTCGCGCACTGACCGTGCACATAAGGCAATGGACTGGGCAAAATCTGCAGTCAATCCGCGGTTGATCCACGGCCGCAGACGAGCTTCCGGAAAAAAAATAGCCCAAGGCCAATTGTCTAATTACAAAGGCGACTAACTTTTACCTATATGAAGCCTAATTTGCCCAGACCTAAGGAGACCTGTTTTTAGATGACTTTTGACACACTTTAGACCTAAGGAGGCAAGAACACACTAGGAGCAAAGCGGGGAATTCTTCTACGAGTTTTTCACTTCCTTCTTCCTATTTTCATTATTGGTTATGAATTCTAGTATTGTAGTTATGCATACTATTATGAATAGCTAATTTGTTATCTAGGGTTTTAATGGAACCTCTTGGAGGATGAATTCTTGTTATGTTTTTAATATAATTTAACCTTTGAATTTGTCAATTTGTTCAACTACGTGCTTATTTCAGTTGATTGAATGGTCATCGATTGATTGTGCCTATTTATTATGTGTTGCTTGAGAAAGGATACATATTTAGGTGGTTGTTGAACAACGTCACTCCTAACGTACGTGAGAAATCAATACAGCGGGTTCAAAGGTAGGTTTAGAAATAAAAAAGTCTTGACGTGGTCATAATGAGTCGTTAGATAAAGCCAACTAGCGTAGTTCGAGAATATGTCTCGTAAATTGTTGTAGTTTCTCGAGAGAGAATTATGGAACCTAAAGTGCTCATGATCAGTAGAAAATACATAGGCGAAATTATAGGGAACATAGCGGGAAGGATTCCAACATTTGGGGAAATCATAACTCAAGACCTCCTAAATTTAATCTCAAACCCTTAGTACTTTTAGTTGTTAATTTACTGCTTTAGTTTCTTAGTTAATTAGTTAGATATAAGAATATTAATCTTTATAACTTATTCGAGCTTGTCTTCTTAGCGATATTGAACAATTATGGCAAAACCTTAGTTCTCTGTGGGATTCGACTCCGGACTCTTAGATCGGATTATATTTGCAGTGACCGCTTATCCTTTTTAGGACTAGAGTTGGGCGTGATCAACCATCGACCAAATTGAGGTACTCACTATTAACCTAACTTGGGACTAGCGTAATCGTATTGTCACCTACATGCAGGACAACGTGCTCCCAAATGACAAAAAAAATCCAAAAAGCTTAGAATGCAAGCAGCCATGTATAGCATCATCAACAACGATATGTACAAAAGGACGTATGACGCCCCTCTAGCAAAATGTTTTGGACCAAACCAGACATGACGCGTCCTAGAAGAGGTCCATGAAGGTCACTGTGGGGCTCACACCGGCAACCGAGCCCTAGTCAGATGTCTCATATGAGTCGGCTACTACTGGCCCACAATGAAAAAGGAAGCAGCTGATTTTGTTAAAAAAATGCGAGCCATGCCAAAAGTACGCCCCCATGATCCACCAAGCGGGCGAGGACCTCCACTAAATCACCTCGCCCTGGCCCTTCATCAAATGGGGAATGGATATCGTCGGCCTCGTTCCGGCAGGACGAGGTAATGTACGATTTTTTTTTTGTTTTAACTGGCTATTTTTCTAAATGGGTGGAAGCAGGTGCGTTCGCCTGAATACGCGAACAAGAAGTGATCGCCTTTATACGGAGGAACATCGTATGCCACTTCGGCATCCCTAAAGAGATTAGTTGTGACGACGGACCCTAATTCACAGGGAATAAGGTCGTCGAATTCTTCAAGAAATGGCACATCAAAAGAATACTCTTCACGCCATACCACCCCGCAGGCAACGGACAAGCTGAATCCTCCAGCAAAACGATATTGAATATCATGAAAAAGAAACTCGAAAATTCCAAGGCACTGCGGCCAGAGGTGCTGCCTGAAGTGTTGTGGGCGTAACGCAACACGCCAAAAACAAGCACAGGGGAAATGCCATACTCACTAGTCTATGGGACTGATGCAGTTATACCGGTTGAGGTTGGAGAACCAAATGAAAGCGGGCCAAACAACGATGAAAGCAGAAAGCAAGACCTCGACGAGGCCGAAGAACGAAGAGACATGGATGACATAAGAATGGTATCCCAAAAACAACAGGCGGAGCGGTACTACAACAAAAAAGTCAAGGTCAGACTGCTCAAAGTCAGGGACTATGTACTCAAGGCCAAGACACAGGCGATCAAGGATCCACGAGAAGGAAAACTGGGGACCAATTGGGACGGCCCATACAAAATCACGACGGTAGTAAGCAAATGGTCGTTCCAACTAGAAATAATGGAAGGAAAATTACTACCAAACAATATTGCCCACCTCAAATACTTCAACTTCTAAGGATAGACATCCTCCAAGTCGTACTCTTTTTCCCTCACTCGAGTTTTGTCCCAATTGGGTTTTCTCGGAGAGCTTTTTAACGAGGCGACGAAGAATGCATCTCGAATTTAAGTATAAGTTCATCACTCGACCTCTCAACTACTTCCCCAGGTCAACCAATGAAGGGACTAGATAGACTGGGACTTCTCCAATGTATGTATGAACAGAGCAAAAATATGTAAACTTCTCCAATGAATGTATAAACAAAGTGAAATATGCAAACACATGATGTTCACATGTCTCCACCAAGTTTACACATTACGCCAATCCAGGAAATAACATTCGACCTTGGTCGAATTAATTTAAAAGTCGACATTCGACCTCGCTCGAATCAACTTACATTCGACCCCGTTTGAATCGACTTATATTCGACCTCACTCGAATTAATTAAGACACTTGCATACAACTTGGCTCGAACGAATTAAGCAACGATTCGACCTCGCACGAGCCTTAACTTACAGTCGGCTTAATTGAATTGCAATCAAAGCAGTCAATTGAGGAAAACATTTGAAGGAAAAATAAAAAACTCAGAAATGGACAGCAAAAGTATTATTAAAGATATCTTACAAGGTCTAAACAGATGCCCTTAAAACAAAAAGGGAAAAAGAACAACAAAATTACAAAACAAGTACACTACTCAGCAGCATCACCCCAATCACCATCATCACTAGCACCCTCGCCATTGGAGTATTCATCATCATACCAAGCACCTGGCTCGAGCCCGTCTAAATCATCTTCATCATCACCCTCCGCGGGCGTACCAGGATCGTAGCCACAAGCATCCCGAGTTGAATGCGTCTTAACATGAACATCCTCAAATTCCGCCTCAGAAGCTTTCCCGACCATCATCAAACCCCTGAATATGTCTAGATGAGCCTAAGCATGAACCCGCTTCTCGTACAAATCCCTTGGAACCCTTAAATGATGGAAGATTGACTCATTCCTTCATTCTATTCCGGCTATTCCTTTCCGGCGGGTGATTTATTCATGAGCTAGAGAGATAAGAGCTTCGAATCATTCTCTTGAAGCTCATCCTCTTCATCATAAATGATCTGCTTGCCCTGAAATGACCTGGACCAATAGGGAAATTNTCTATCTCGTGTCTGGTACTGCATGGTTCCACTCTGCAAGAACTCCGAATCATTCTCTTGAAGCTCATCCTCTTCATCATAAATGATCCGCTTGCCCCGAAATGACCTGGACCAATAGGGAAATCCCAATTCATTGGGCCTTTCGATACAATCAAATAGAAAGCCCCAAGGGCGCCATATTCTAGGATCCCAAACTATGTGATTGAATAAATCCTCCTGCGGGTCAAGGGCTCCTTATCCCTCCCGTTCTTCAAACTCTGATTCATATTTTTCATAGAGAAATCTCTGATCAAGGATAGAACAAGAGTTGTTTTGCATCATATCTAAGGGATTCCTCGGTTTGGGCCGAAGAAGCAATGTCACTCGATCATTATCAAACTTATTGCAATCTTTTTCTATCCGTGAAGATCCCACCAGAGAGCAGGTTGGTTACACCTACAACCAAAATGGAAACCGAGCGTTTCCTGGTTCAAAAATGTCGAATCTCGTCTAAATCATCATTTGTCAGGACTCTTTGGCGTAAGTTCCTTGGCTTGGACAAGGAATTTAGTTCATGTTGTTATTCCTGCATCCTTAGATACTTTTTCAGACCTATTGCCAATACTAAGTAGCAGTCAAAAATTTGTATCCATTTTTCATGATATTATGCATGGATCAGGTATATCATGGCGAATTCTTCAGAAAAAATTGTGTCTTCCACAATGGAATCTGATAAGTGATATCTCGAGTAAGTGTTTACATAATCTTCTTCTGTCCGAAGAAATGATTCATTGAAATAATGAGTCGCAATTGATATCGACACATCTGAGATCACCAAATGCTCGGGAGTTCCTCTATTCAATCCTTTTCCTTCTTCTTGTTGCTGGATATCTCGTTCGTACACATCTTCTCTTTGTTTCCCGGGCCTCTAGTGAGTTACAGACAGAGTTCGAAAAGGTCAAATCTTTGATGATTCCATCATCTATGATTGAGTTGCGAAAAATTCTAGATACGTATCCTACATCTGAATCGAATATAAGTGGAAACATGGGAGGAGGACGATTGATCCAGTAGTTGCGCCTTCTCGGTCTTGAGGACGGAAATTTGCTCGTTCAGGTCCGAAACCTCTGTCTCTAAGCCACCAATTCGTTCTTCAAGTCTCGCCTCCTTAAGCGCAGACGTCTCCACTTCATTTTCCCGCTAAGATCTAAGGGCACAGATGGAACCCGCTAATGCCGCCACCTCTTCCACAGCCGCCTTCCTGGATTTCTTGGCTCTCTCTAACTCCGTCGCTTTTATTACCAACTTGTCACTCAAGACCATTGGCTCCATCTTTACTCTACTCAAGCTCGGACGCAAGGATTCCACTTGAGCCTGAAGGTCGACGCACTTGGCCACAACCCCCTTGCTCACCTCAAGCTCGTCTTCTTTGGCTCTCAATGTTCCTTCGAGCTCACTACACCTGACAATGACTCTCACGAGTTCATCGTCCTTGTACGTCAACTCATCATCCTTCTGCTTCAGCTCGTCCCGGAGAGACTGGAACTGACCATCCTCGCTGAGTATGTTGCTCAATGCACGGTTCTTGGTTCGATACTCTCTATACTTGGACTCAATTCTTCTATAGAGAGCCTTCATCTTCTCTTCTCGACTAGCGCACTCGATCTCCAATGACTCTCACGAGTTCATGGTCCTTATACTTCAACTCATCATCCTTCTGCTTCAACTCATCCCGGAGAGACTGGAATTGACCATCTTCGCCGAGTATGTTGCTCAATGCACGGTTCTTGGTTCGATACTCTCTATACTTGGACTCCATTATTTTATAGAGAGCCTTCATCTTCTCTTCTCGAGTAGCGCACTCGATCTCCATAATGAGAGTCTGATAAACAGATAAAAAACAGCCAGCAAAGATGAACAAGGTAAAGAAAAGGAAAAGATATGAGAACACAAAAAAGACAAAAACTTACTCGCAGGGCCATCCCGGAAATGCCTAACGACAGGTCGGAATCCTTAAGTATCTGCAAGGTCCTATTCTCGGCGCTTGTGCAGAGGGGAATCAAAGCTGGGACTATGCTTTCCAAGTTAGTTAACTAATAGTAATCCAAGGGAATGACGATGTTTCAGGTAGATCGCTCCGTTCTCACCTATACCCGAGTGAACCCCTCGTTGAACGTTCGCACCTCCTCAGGGTCTATGTCAGAATCGGACCCATCATTGTCCACGGCCACAGTCTTTCCTTTCCCTTCGGTGGACGAAGATATGACCTCCAATGCCTCTGACTGCCCCTCCTCCATAGCGACCTCAGTTGCCTCTGACCGCCTTCCTTCTACGGCGATCTCTGGCGAGGGAACAATCTCCGCAACTGAAGGGCGTGCAGACTCCACGCTCAAAATAACATCACTCTCAGGTTCGGCCACGACCGTAACCACACCGCCAACCTCCACTCTCCGCTTTTTCAACGGAGCCATTTCCTCCTCGCCCGGCGAATACTCGTCCACTAGATGCAATAATGGGAAGGCCAAAATTTCTGTTGGTGGAGCAGCCGCCCGACAGCCAAGCCCACTAGAAGCAAGAGTTTGAGAGGAAGTATTGTATTGGTAAAAAAAAGTTTCACACGTAAGACAACTCTTGACAACTCAGCCAGTTATGTCGACATAGGAGAACGCGACAGCTGGATGTGATTCTTTGAAGAGGTATGGAACAAAGAGGCACGATTCAATAAACCCTCGAGCTCATCAGCCACGGCAAACTCAACCTGATTAAGACAGGGAAGAGACACGGTCAGAATGAATCTGGACAAAGCTACGGGCAGATTCAAGGACCCACAATTAATTACTCGTACGTTATGTAACCGTATCCCAATTACCGTTATACTTTGTAATGCCCCATCAATGTCATAATTAGTCATTAATGAGCAATCATAGCAAGAGTTTTATGTTATATCAAGGAATCTCCTATATAAGGGACGTGAATACAGCTTGTAAAGGCATCTGATTTTCGAATACAATCTATTTTGCTTTTCTATATTTCTGCAATATTGTCTATTACTCTTTTTTTCTCTATTTCCTTGATTAGCAGTAACCCGTGTTCATCCTAGAAATAGCTTTAGTCAAAGGATCTAATTCTTTGGTTAAAAAAATTGGTTCCGTTACCGGAAATCTGATAATATTTGTTTGCTTTTCAAGCGATATCCTCTTAACTATGTCGAACTCCAACGACAACAACCAGCAAAGGAATGGAACCCCGGTTCCATCACCTTCAATTACCCAGGGTGCCTGATAATTGGGCAACCATGGCATTTGCAAGCAACCTAAACGATAAAAGCTCAGAAGCCACGAGACGACTTAAGGAAAGTTTAAGAGAATTCCCCGTTACAGCATGGAACGATGTATATAACAGGTATAGTACTAAATTCAGAATAGAAGAAGATATCATTGCTCGTTCAAGAGATGAAGATCATTCCAGATCCAGACGTCCTGAATCAGACAGAAGATCAGGTAAAAACATGTATGATCCTTACTTAGGACCCTCGGGACGTGATATTCGTCCCAGGTTCGAAAACACTAGGTCAAACTATAGACCACCAGAAAGAGACGTAGTCTCATCCTCATCTAGATCCAGACAAGATCAAGATGGACGACCTAGAGGTAANAACCCAGATCACTGGTGTGAATTCCACAACGATCATGGGCACAAAACTGCGGATTGCAGATTTTTACAAGGTGAAGTAGAAAATTTATTGAAACAGGGCTATTTAACAGAATTGTTTAGTGACAAAGGTAAACAGGCATATATGAAGAACAGACAAGATCCCCCAAAGCCTCATTCTCCAAAACGAACCGTCAACGTGATACACGGAGGTGAAGAAGTAAACGGAGTGGTCTGCAAAACGACCACAAAGTTCACAATTACACATGGAAAATAGGTTCGTGAAAATCTGGAAGAGGACGATATAACCTTCGATGATGCAGATATCGGCGGATTAATGCTTCCTCACAACGATGCTCTGGTAATATCTTTACTTATTCATGACACTAACGTAAAAAGAGTGTTGATTGATCCAGATAGCTCAGTCAATATCATTTTTCTAAGAGTCGTGGAAGAAATCCTATTGGGGAATCAAGTAATCCCAAGGGAACGAGCCATATCAGGGTTCGATAACTCTACGGTTATAACAAAAGAGAAATTGAGCTTAGCACTTATGCTGAGGGGGTGATCAAAAGTACCAAGTTCCAAGTCATCGATACTGACATGACTTATAATGTAATCGTGGGAAAGCCATGGATCCACGACATGAAAGCAATACCCTCCACCTTGCATCAGGTAATTAAATTCCTCTCTGAATAGGGGATTCAGCAAATTAGAGGCGATCAGCAAATCGCAAGAAATATAAATTTCATGGTACACTACAACAAAAAAGTAGAGATGGAAGAATCAAAGATAAGGGAATCTCCCAAGCAGGTAACACTGCCCAAATAGGCATGGAAGAAATTACTACCCAAACAGGTACGGAAGGTATTATTTCTGAAACAGGTACGAAATAAAATACTTACGAGAAGGTGAATCAAGTTACCACAGAAGGTGCATTAGACCACAAGGATGCAGATTCCAGACCGGACGTCATTCATGAATCGGAGGAAGACGAGCACATCAAAACAACTACGGAAGAGCTCGAAGTTGTTCCATTGTCTGAACAAAAGCCTGAACAGAAAGTGTATATAGGCACGAGGATGGGCCCCGGTCGAAGAGAAGAAAATAAAGCAAGGACCATTCAAGAACCAAGTGATTGACGAAGAGGTACAGAAACTCTTGAAGATTGGTTCGATACGAGAGGTAACGTACCCTAACTGGCTAGCTAACACTGTGGTAGTACCTAAAAATAATGGAAAATGGAGAGTATGTGTAGATTATACTGACTTAAATAAAGCATGCCCCAAAGATTCATTCCCATTACCACATATAGATCAAACGATTGATTTTCTAGATGTGTATTTTGGTTATAATCAGATTAAAAATGGATCCCTCAGACGAGGAAAAAACTTCCTTTATTACAAACAGGGGGACTTATTGTTATCAAGTCATGCCTTTTGGCTTGAAAAATGCTGGAGCCACATATCAAAGGCTAGTGACCAAGATGTTCCAGGAACATCTAGGAAAAATAATAGAAGTTTGCATTGATGACATGCTGGTAAAATCAACACGGACGGAAGACCATTTCCAGCACCTCTCTACTACTTTTGATATTTTACGCAGGTATAATATGAAGCTAAATCGAGAAAAATACACTTTTGGAGTGCAATCAGGTAAATTTTTGGGTTTCCTTGTATCGAACAGAGGAATAGAGGTAAACCCCGCTCAAAATAAAGCTATAGAAGAAATACCTGATATTTTAACAAATAAAAAAGAAGTTGAAAGACTAACAGGGAGAATAGCAGCTTTGGGAAAATTTATTTCTAAGTCTTCCGAAAAAAGTTTTAAATTATTCTCAGTTCTCAAAAAGCAGAATCAGGTAAGCAATCACCTATCTACTATGTAAGTAAAACTTTGCTAGATGTTGAAACTAGATACCCACATCTAGAAAAATTAGCCTTAGCTTTAATAATGGCATCTAGAAAATTACGACCATATTTTCAATGTCACTCAATCACCATTGTGACTTCATATCATTTAAGAAGTATTCTGCATAAACAAGAATTGTCAGGAAGATTAGCCAAGTGGGCCATAGAATTAAGTGAGCATGAAATAATCTATCAGTATCTTGAAAAAGCACGAGAACTCATGAGACAATTCAAAACATGAAAGGTAATGCAAATACCTAGAGAGGAAAATGTACAAGCAAATGCATTAGCTAACCTCGCAGCACTCGCGGAAGTAACAAACAAAGACAATGCAATTGTCATCCAACTATTCCACTCAATGATCGACCAAGACAGGAATGAGATAACTTTCAAAAACTTAACCTGGGACTGGAGAAACGAAATTCTTAATTTTTTGCAGAATGGTACCGTACCTGAAGGCAGGAAAACAGCACAATCACTTCGCCAAAAAGCTGCACGGTACTGCCTTATTAGCAACTCACTTTATCACAAGATGTTCGGAGGACCCCTAGCTAAATGCCTCGGACCTAACCAAGCAAAATTTGTGATGAAAGAAGTCCACGAAGGACACTGTGGAAATCACTCAGGGGTGAGATCCTTAGTGAAAACCCTAATCAGAGCTGGATACTATTGGCCTAAGATGGAAGAAGAAGGCGAGAACTTCGTATCCAAATGCGACATGTGCTAAAGGTTTGCCAATAACATGTATCGACCAGCGGAATTATTGTATCCAATAGTATCTCCATGGCCTTTCATGAAATGGGGTATGGACATAGTGGGACCTCTTCCCACAGCTAAAGAACATGTATGGTTTTTGCTCATGCTAACCGACTATTTTACAAAATGGGTAGAGGCGGAAGCGTTCAAACAAGTGCGAGAAAAGGAAGTTAAAATCTTCTTATGGAGAAACATAATATGCCGCTTTGGTATACCAAAGGAGATCGTGTGCGATAATGGCCCACAATTCATAGGCTCGCAAATCACAGAATTCTTCGAAAGCTAGCAAATCAAGCGGATCACTTCAACGCCATACCACCCCGTGTCTAATGGTCAAGCTGAGTCAACGAATAAGGTCATCATCAACAATCTAAAGAAGCGGCTGGACAAAGCCAAAGGAAACCGGCCTGATGAGTTACCAGCAGTACTATGGGCATACAGAACAACTTCAAAAACAGCCACGGGAGAAACCTCGTTCACACTTGTCTATGGCTCAGAAGCCTTAATACCTGTGGAGATTGGAGAACCAAGCATAAGGTTCGCAACAACCATGGAGGAAGCAAACAACGACGAATTGAGGACCAATCTGGACCTGCTCGAACCACGGAGAGAAGCAGCGTTGATATGGATGGCAGCTCAAAAACAAATCATACAACGTTATTACAACCGTAAAGCTCATCTCAGGTACTTCAAGATTGGGACTTCGTCCTCAAAAAAAGTCTTTCAATCAACGAAAGAAGCAAGCGCAGGAAAGCTAAATCCAAACTGAGAAGGACCCTACAAAATCCGAGGCATAGCTGGAAGGGCGCCTATGAGTTGGAAGATATGGATGGCAGAGTTCTACCAACAAGATGGCACACCATCCACCTAAAGAAGTATTACTTCTAAGGAAAAGAAGTACCCCCGTTCAGGTATCACACGTTCGATTTTATTTTGAACATTTAAAAATTTTACTAACTTTTTTAGATGATTGGCATAAAGCTAACCCATCACCAGATGATATTATACCTGCAAAGACGCAAGGAAATAACATAATTCCCGGTCAAGGTTTACACTTTCTGATGGACGTTTTAAAGGGTTAAGCAGTCATCATCTAAAAAACTATATACCTTCGAGTCCGGAATGTTTTTCATTTTCAGGAAAAGGACCACAGGGAAGTAATAATCAAGCGCTCGAGATCTCATTCTTCAAAGCTCAAACACTTGGGGGACTATACAGTATGGAAGGGTAAGACGAAGCAAAGAAGACTATCAGAAAGTCAAAAGCTCAAGCCTGAAGACCCATCTACCCAACAAGACAAGTGATACGAACAGAATCGAAAGAGATCAAAAGAATCATCCAAATACAAAGTCTAATGCAAAAATGCAAAAAACCTTCGAACATGTTCAGGTTGAAAGGCAAAATATTAGTCACGAGGAAGAAATGTACATCTTTATACTTATTCAAAACTGTTGTAACAAAAACAGTTAGGGGTAAAAGATCATCATCATTGTACTCATTCAAAAACTTTTATGATTTAAACAGTTACGAAATCTTTGTACTCATATAGAAAATTGTTATCAAATAAAACAGTTATGGATGAAAGATCAAAATCCTTGTATTTGTTCAGAAAACTATTATCAAATAAAACAGTTACGAATAAGAAAACATTTCTCTAGTACTTATTAGAAAACTGTTTCCAACAAAAACAGTTGCGGGTAAAAACCCCAATTCTTATAATAACTGTTACTAATGAAAAACAGTTGATCCCTTGTAATTACTCGAAAAAACTGTTACCTACGAAAAATAATTACGAAATACAAGTGTATATCAAATCTGTTAAGAAAACAGTTGCAACATGAGTTTTAGACGATAATCAAACACATGTAAAAAGTTGTGAAAGTTCAAACAAAACAAAAAAACTTTCCTCAGAAACATTCTTAAATATGTGAAAAATTCCTATCACTCTATTGCATTATTACACCTTTAAGAAGTTGAGACGTCTTCTTCATTAAGTGTCGATCAAAAAAGGTCCCTCTTCCATAAATTATGCCTACTACAAAAAGGCATACATTTAATATGACACCATGCCTATTACGAAAAGGTACGAGTAATCTAAAGCATTCTATATGCAAAACTCAGAGGTAAAACTAAAACCTCGAAAAATGAAGCATGCAAAAGACTTAAAGAGTGAAGCAGAAACTCAACGGAAAACAAAAGTCATACTAGCATTAATATATTAAAACGGCTAAGTAAAAACTAAGTATTAACTTATACTTAGCCGTATAGAATTTTTATACATTGAGGTGCCCCTAAGTTGTCATTTGGGGACTTTAAAGAGATCCAAATTTACCCCCATGGGACTGGGGGTAACCACCAATTGAGACAAAGATAAAAAATAAAATAAAAAGGGTGAACCAACTTCTTAAATTTCTTCAGGAGGGGGGTTGACTTCACTGGAAGAAGGAGCGGGAGAAACTAGGGATGAAGAGGCACGAGCAGCAGGAGTCTCACAATCAGGTGAAGAGAGGCTATGACCTTGTTGAGCCTTCTCCATGGCTTCCTTAATTTTAGCTATTTCAGCACTAAGGTCGAAACCCTTTTGACTCATTTCCGTCAATGTGTCAAGGCGAGGATTCATATACGCCCAGCTCACATCAACAGCAGCCACCTCTTCAAGATCTTCATAATCCCTTGCCCATACTTGAAGCTCATCTCTCAATCCGTCCTTCTCCACTTCAACAGCTTCATGGGTGGCCCTTAACGATACAATCGACTCCTACAGAGTTTGAACTTTTTCTAAAGCATTACGAAGATCCTCTTGAGTACGGGTGAGTGATTGCATGAGCTCGCCTGAGTATTCCTCCTTCTGCCTCAGCAAGTAAGTCTCTAATCTCCTCTGAGGCGCGGGATAGCTGCTCAGCAAATGAGGACTCCAGAATACTCTTGTCTTTATCAGCTTGGCTGGAAGAAGCCTTCTCTACTGCCAGTTCTGCCGCCACGAGCCTCATCTGGCACTTCAAGGTACTCCTTTCCTCTTCTAAGGCATCCATGTCAATCCTTAGGCTATCATATTGTGCTTTCCAATTATCAGCATCGGCCTACAACTCTTTTGTCTCCTGATCCGTATTTGAGATCCTCTTCATGAGCTCCATGCCTATAAGATTAATCTACAAGGAATAAACCAATTAGATATGATAAATTTCATATACGAAAATGAAAGAGGATAATCTGCACCATACCTTCAAATAGGTATGCACAACTTTATTGGCACATGTAAGAGCACTATGGCTGGCTAGCTTGGTTTTCTCAGTGGGACCTATCAAAGGCTTGAGCTACACTTCGGGCTCACCCGTTTTCTTGGAAAGATTCCCCTCAGCTGGAACCTCTATTATCACCTGCCGCATCTCTCTGCTGGAATACCCTACTTCCCTAACGGAAGGCATAGAAGCAGGCAGGGATGAAGCAACAACAGGCACGGAGGGTTGAGGAACTGGATAAGCCACGGGAAAAGCAGCAGGCATGGAGGATTGAAGAGTTGAGGAAGCCACGGGCAAAGCAACAGCAGAAGCTGTAATAGCCAAAGGAGCAGATGAGACAGCTTCTCTTAAAGAAGCAGGAAAAACAGCAGCCAAAGGGACATCATCAGGAGAAAGGTCAAAACCTTCATGGAACAAGTAATCTACAGACTTATGAATGGGGAATGTGAAACATCTTCAAAGATAGAGGGCTCAACCACAGACACGAAAGGCAAAGTCATGGGTGTAGACTCATCGTCCGAAACCACCCACCTTCTCCGTGGCCTGCGCACCAAAGCACCCTCCTCTTCTTCTTCTTCTTCTTCTACGGAACGGGACTCACCAATATTCCTCTTCGAGGAAGACGAACCAACAATAATCTCTTGGGCCTGGGCCAAAGCCATCTTCGGGATAGATGAAGCAAACACCCCCATNAAAGCGTACTCACGTGCACGATTCCACTTCTCAGGGAAGGGAAGATTTTCTTCACCCACTAAACCAACAGTGGGTACAACGACATACCGGAGGTACCAACCCCTATCCTTATCATCTCCAGGGGTTACCAGTACTCTTTTACTCCTAGCAGTCAGAGTAAAAACCCCTTGAGGAAACAAGGCAGAAGTAGAGATGAATAAGATGATTGAAAGTAAAAGGAACCGAGGCTAAAGAAGCTAAACTCCTAAGAAATGCGACAACTCGCCACACAAGCGGACCAACTTGTCCTAAGCAAATATTGAAGAAACGGCAAAATTCAATTATGACTGGATCAATGGGAGGACTAAACCCTAGAGTAAAAGGGTACATATAAACAAAAGAGTATCCCGTCTTGTAAGACGTTATTCTTTGATTACTATTCAGAATGTAGACAGGGAAATCATGCCTCCAAAAACACTCCCTATGAACAAGGAAATCTGACCCTCAGTAATAAGGGTTTGATACCTTTCGACACTCTCAAGGGAAGAAGATTGGTCTACGAGAACTTGATTATCTCTAGCAAAGACAAACTCAGCAGGAACAATTTCATCAACTCTAGGTTCACAAAGGCGTTCACCTATACCTCTAGGCAAAGGCCGGGAGCCCTAAACCTCGGAGAAACTAGACACCTAGCGGAAGGAGGGGAAACTATCTGAGAAGAAGAAGAGCCTCTCGAAGGAGTGGATCCTAGACTCCTGAGTCTACCACCCCTCCGAATCCTATTCGGAGCAGAAGATGGCATTAAATTTTCAATATGTATTACTTTGTGAGGTTGATTTGAATAAGACATGTTTACAAAGGCAAGAAAAAGTTCTTTACAAAAGACAAAGTTAGAAAGTGTTTCGTGGAAGCAAAAGAAAGGTATTTATACTTGAAGACAACCGTCAAACATGGAAAAAAAGAAAAATGATGATGAAAAGTCAAAATTAAAGGTGTCACTTCGGGACTAACGCAGCCGCAAAGAGCCCTAAAAGGTTCCGAGTAAATGCAGAACCAATCCGAGAAGGACACGTGGTATGAGCATTAAATAGAAGTGACAAACGACGCCTATGATTCAGAGAAGGATACAACGTTTTGAGGTAAAGCGGCGGCTAAATATTCCCGCCAAAAATGAGTATCCACTTACCAAATATTAATCGATAAATATATGGTAAGTGGGGGGACTATCTTTATTGGTAAAAATGAGTTTCACACGTAAGCTAACTCTTGACAACTCAGCCAGTTATGTGGACACAGGAGAATGCGACAGCTGGATGTGATTCTTTGAAGAGGTACGTAACAAAGAGGCATGATTCAATAAACCCTAGAGCTCATCAGCCACGGAAAACTCAACCTGATCAAGACAGGGAAGAGACATAGTCAGAATGAATCTGGACAAAGCTACGGGCAGATTCAAGGACCCACAATTGATTACTCGTACGTTATGTAGCCATACCCCAATTATCGTTATCCTTTGTAACGCCCCATTAATTTAATAATTAGTCATTAATGAAAAATCATAGCAAGAGTTGTACGTTATATCAAGGAATCTCCTATATAAGGGACGGGAATACAGCTTGTAATGGCATTTGATTTTCGAATACAATCTATTTTTCTTTTCTATATTTCTGCAATATTGTCTATTACTCGTTTTTTCTCTATTTCCTTGATTATCAGTAACTCGTGCTCATCCTAGAAATAGCTTTAGTCAAAAGATCTAATTCTTTGGTTAAACAAGTATTTCTTACGGACTCAATCGACACGAACTACAACCCAATCGAGGCACTCGATTGGCAAAATACGGGAACGGGATCCTTCGCCTTTTTCGAAGCCCTGCGACCTATAAATTGTAAGTAGTATAAAAGGGACTGTAATGAGGTCCAAGTGGTTAAAGAACGGAACCCGACTTACTGGTTGAGGGATTGGGTCCAAATTTCTTGTTGAAAGACGCCCAGTCGCGGATACCTACTGTGTGGGGAAAGACTTGGGCCGCCCAGTCACAAATATCGGCAACCAGCGAAGGAGGATGTTTCTCGGCTACACGAAAGGAAAAGAAAACGATTAAGCCACAAAATAAGGAAAAAGGGGAAGGAACGTACTTCAAAAAATGATAGCACTTACGGCCAAAGTTCCACTGCTCAGGAAATCCACTAGGACTCGCCACCACGTGCTCGGTTTTGACAAAAAAGAAGTTGAACCAAAACCGACGATTCGCCTTATCGTCCATTCCTTCCACTATCCCCTTGGTCCTGTGGTGGAGAATATGTATCATCGTTCCCCTGTGGAAGCTTGGCGCGAAAAGATGCAACAAATGGCGAATAGAGATTTCACAGTCGGCCAGCTCCGCAAACTTTATTAGCATAAGGAAAAGCTTGTAAATGTAGGGGGAGAGTTGGGCCGGCAGACGCCATATTAACGGCAGAATTCCTCCGC
Source organism: Nicotiana knightiana (assembly GCA_005239525.1). Taxonomy (NCBI): domain Eukaryota; kingdom Viridiplantae; phylum Streptophyta; class Magnoliopsida; order Solanales; family Solanaceae; genus Nicotiana; species Nicotiana knightiana. The sequence continues at coordinate 20,026 of ML407457.1, read as the reverse complement.
CAACAGAGGAAGAGGGAGAGAGTAACCCACTTGGAACGGGTAGGCGTAAAACGCGCAGTACCCGGGCCGATGAACCTGGATCACGTCATTCCCAGCTGCAACCAGGTCGACATGAGCAGGGATGTTGTATTTGTCCCTGAGTGCGGTTATATGTTTTGCTTCTGTCTCGGACTTCACGGGCTCGGGGTCATGCGCAGGTCCTTCGAAAAATCCGACCTGGAGCCTGGGTTACGAGCAATGATCTCTTCCACAGTGGGGAAGCTTTCATCCTCAATAACAATGGCCTCCCCTCCGCCAGAAGGCATAGCTACTGATAGCGGAGTTGGGTCTGAGATCATCTGAGGGTTAAGAGTTACGCTAGTCATCTTTTGCTAATGTGTATACAGTAGAGCCAAAAGTGTAGAAGAAATGGTGATGACAGAAGTTGCGGGAAAGATGAACACAAGAAGAAGGAAAAGAAAAAATGGGCAAGATTGAAGAATCAGAGAGGGTAAAAATTTTCTCCAAAGGGTTTCTCCCTTCTTATTTATATAAAACCATGGCGCTCAAATCGGTGCAATCAACTGTCAAACAACACTAGTATCAAAATGACAGAGGCTCGAGGAATGATGCAATGCATCAGAAAGATGCGTAATGATGATGCATGCAGCTGTGACGTCATCTTGATCCTGCCTCGCTGACTGTAGCTCTCGGGGCGACATGTCATCACCTCGGCAACAATCACCATTACTCGAGCCTTGCCTGATTTCTTACCCAAATGGATGGTTCATCGTACAATCCAACGTTGGTGTATGCTTCAGTACATGTGTACACAAAGTAAATGCTCAAACCACTTATTACTCTATGGCTATCAACATTTGGTAGGGTGCAATATACATCTGCTGCATCAGTGAATTTGTAGCTGAACCAATTGGGTATGCTTTCGCTGGGTAAAAAAGTGGAGAAAACACCACGGTGGTACAATATCTGAGGCTCGAGGAATGATGCAATGCATCAGGAAGATGCGTAATGATGACACATGCAGTTGTGACGTCATCCTGAGCCTGCCTCGCTGACCGCAGCTCTCGGGGCGACATGTCATCACCTCGGCAACAATCACCGTTACTCGACCTCTACGTCCGAATTTCTCAAGAATTGCTATTGATGAAGTCCGCTCACTGAGGTCGACCAAAAGACGACCTCGATAAGCGGAGGGACTAACTGTATGGGTCAAAATCCGGCTAAGGAAATTCGGCATGAAGAGATGACCAAGTGTGAGAACAAAGGTTCATCATGGACGACTAGGCCAAGGTCGACCAGGGCTTGACAATATGGAGCCGCCGAGCAAGCCATTAAGGTCGAGGTCGAGGTCGAGCAGCTAGAAAAGGAATAACGGCTAGTATAACTTTGAAACTTTCAAAGGAAATATTTTATTGAATATTCTCTCTGCTGTACTTTTTTAGGGTTTTGGGGAATATCCCATATAAATAGTAGAAGATAGAGGGAAAAAGGCATGTAATATTGATTCTGATAAGAACTCTTATGAAAAGTTGACTCTAGAAAGACAATACAAAAATATCACATTTCCACAGTGATTCGATTTGTTGTTTGTTCCACCTTTTCTCGCATCATATTCGACAAAACCTCATATATTCTCATATCCATTTGTCTTACATTATTGTGAGAGGGAAGAATCATCCACCTCATTCAATATTTGGGTGAATCATTCCTTCTAGTTACATTTATTGTTATTTATTATAGTTATTGCTCATTGTTGTTCCACTATTCGTTCATAACAGCATCATTTAATATTATTTGTATTAAATTGGTTCTAATATTGTTCGGCATCTTTACGCAAGCACGTGCTAGATCTAGAACTTATTATATTTAACTAGGATTTATCCATCAACTTTTTATTTAATTAGTTTAACAAAAGGTTTCATACTTTTTGGTCAAACAAGATTGTGGATTAATAATAGTGAAAGATGGTTTTTTTTAAGAGGAAGTCGCAAGATTTCTCCAGTAATGAGGGTAATATTATACCTCCTCCAAGTAAACAAATGAAACAAAATGAGGTGTGCATGATATATATATCATACCCAGAAGGCTATCTTCCCTCTGCGTCAACTTCACCTTTGCCTCAACCAGACTCAAAACCTGCTAAGGAGTTCCTTTTTACCCTCGACCCCTTTCAATCCGAAGCTATCAATTGCCTTAATAACGGTGAATCCGTACGTCATCGTAAGTTTGCATTTTACCCAATAGTTAATTTAATTTAATCAATGCTGCAGGCTGGCAGCGAGTAATACATACTCATATAGTCAACTTCAATTTGCTTGGGATTGAGGCGAAGTTATTCTATGAATTAGTCAATCAATCAAGATAAGTCTAAATGCGGAATTAGTTGGGGTCTTTATTCAGCTTGGGCAAATTACAGTTTTTTCAGATTCTCTGAAATTAATTTGACACTTATCTCACATACATCTTAGTTAGATTATTTTATATTTAATGGTGGTGAAGTTGTGTCTGTAGGTATCAGCACACACTTCACCAATTAAGGCTCTTAGTAATCACAAGTATAAAGAATTCAAAGAGGAGTTTTCAGATGTGGGTTTGATGACCGGAGATGTCACGATTGATCCAAATGCTTCTTGCTTGGTATGCCCAGTTTTTGTTCGATGCATTTGCTCATAATTTTTCTTATTCATGCTGGGGTTTCAGTAGGCTAAGGTGTGATTTGGTTTAAGGTAAACATACTCATTTGTTTGAAATGAAAAAAAAGTATTACATAAAAAGAAAATACTATCAATAATTTTTCTATTCAGGGTGGGTGGCGATGGGGTGAGGTTGGCGGTGGGTTAGTGTGGGTGGGGTGGGGATGAGGAATAGGGTGGGGGAATTTATGAGCTAGTAATTTGAAATTTAGGACAATATTTCTAAACCATTAATTTTGAGTGTCTTATTTAATGTAGGAACTGATAATTTAAAATTCAGGCATAAGATTCGAATTTCTGGACACAGTTATGTATCTTAAAATTTGACTTAGTTAATCTTTAAATACGTTGTGAACTATAAATATATTTTAAACTACATGTTTAAAAGTGGCTACCTTGTGTCATTAAGTTTTAAGCCCAATAACTACAAGGCCCAATTACAAACCTATCAACTATAGAAGCATATGTGCAATTTAATGGTAACCTTTACTTTTACTAAAACTACAGAAAATTTTGCTTAGCATCACATAAAGCCACTTAATAATTTTTTATAACATAAAAATCATTCAGTTTTGTCTAAATAATTTTTAGCTTCACACGACTTCTTTCCAGCTTTGATTTTAGATGCGCTTATTTATATTGTTTAAATGACTACTATGGTTTCTTTCTTTAAATTGACTAATAAGAAGAGAGGTATATATAAGCTTCTTACGAAGGAGGAAATAATACTTTGAAATAAGTACAAAAATATTTTTTCCTTGTGCAAGTGTAATATTACTTATTCCAGAAACTTCAAAAAAATATATAAAAATAAAAATAAAAAAATGAATTGCCAGACGAAGTATGAAAAAAGTTGTGGACATGAATTTTACCGCTAAGAAAAGTTGTTGGGACTTGATTGATTAAAAAAAAAAATTAAAAAGTACTTAAAATTGATAGTTAAAAAGGGTGTTTTTGTTGATTGGTCCGATCTTTTTTCGGTTCGTGTAGAAGTAGAAAAAGAAGAAAATGTTATAAAATAATGACTGTAAAGTAAATAAGCTAAAGACAAATATAGAGAGAAACTAATATATTATTGAACTTTTCAAACTGATGTACATAATGAACGTAAATCTCCTCTATTTATAGAAGAAAGGAAGCTGATGTGTAAGCTGCTTGTAAGTTGTTTGTAAGTTGCTACTGTAAGCTGTTGTGTAAGCTGCTACTGTACCAGGTGTAGATAATCTTCTACAAAGGATAATGTTTATCCATAACGGAGTACCAAAATGATAAGCTTCTTCAGGAGGCTTATTTCCAATAGAGTACTAAATAGATAAACATATTTACGGCAGTGTCCCATATGGATAAGCTTCTTCAGGAAGCTTATTTACAACGGAGTACTAAATGAACATCCATAATATAATATAAATTCATAACACTCCCCCTTGGATGTTCATTAAAAGATAATGTGCCTCATTAAAACCTTACTAGGAAAAACTCTGTGGGAAAAAAGTCCTAGTGAAGGAAAAGAGTACACACATTTAGTAATACGCATTGCTAGGTGCCTCATTAAAAACCTTATAAGGAAAACCCTGTGGGAAAAAACCTTAGTAAGGAAAAAAGAGTGCATCGCGTATTTTACTCGCCCTGATGAAAACTTTGTTTCAAATATTTGAGTCTCTGCATTCCAATCTTGTATACCATCTTCTCAAAAGTTGAAGTTGGCAAACATTTAGTGAGTAAATCTGCTGGATTGTCACTTGAACGGATTTGTTGCACATAATGTCACCATTTTTCTGAAGATCGTGTGTGTAGAATAATTTTGGTGAAATGTGCTTCGTTCTATCACCTTTTATAAATCCTCCTTTCAATTGGGCTATGCATGCAACATTGTCTTCGTATAAAATTGTGGGTCTTTTCTCACATTCCAAACCATATTTTTCTCGAATAAAATAAATTATTGATCTCAACCATACGCATTCCCTACTTGCTTCATGAATAGCTATTATCTCAGCATGATTTGAAGAAGTAGCAACAATAGATTGCTTTGTGGAGTGCCATAATATGATAGTACCTCCATAAGTAAATACGTACCCGGTTTGAGATCGGGTTTTATGGGGATCAGATAAATAACCTGCATGTGCATAACCAACAAGATCTGCACTATATTTGTTAGCATAAAACAAACCCATATCAAAGAGTTCCCTTTAAAATATCGCAATATATGCTTAATCTCGTTCCAATGTCTCCGTGTAGGATAAGAACTATATCTTGCTAGTAAATTAACAGAAAATTCTATGTCTAGCAAGATACATTAATGCACCAATTGTACTGAGATATGGTACTTCAGGACCAAAGAGTTCCTCATTCTCTTCTGGAGGTCGGAACAAATCCTTATTCACATCAAGTGATCGAACAACCATTGGTGTACTCAATGGGTGAGCTTTGTCCATGTAAAAGCGTTTTAAGACCCTTTCTGTATAGGCAGATTGATGGATAAAGATCCCGTCTGCTAAATGCTCAATTTGCAGACCAAGAAAAAGTTTTGTCTTTCCAAGATTTTTCATCTCAAATTATTTCTTAAGATATTCAATTGCCTTTTGGAGCTCTTCTGGAGTTCCAACAAGATTTATGTCATCAACATAAATAGTAAGTATAATAAATTCTGATGCCATTTTCTTTATAAAAATATATGGACAAATAACATCATTTATATAATCTTCTTTCAGCAAATATTCACTAAGGCAATTATACCACATACACCCAGATTGCTTTAAACCATACAAACATCTTTGTAATCTGATTTGAGTACATTTTCTGAGATTTTGAATATGCTTCAGGCATTTTAAATCCTTCGGGGATCTTCATGTAAATTTCATTATCAAGTAACCCGTATAGAATAAGTTGTAACCACATCCATTAGATGTATTTCAAGCCTTTCACGTAAGGTTAAACTGATGAGATATCAAAATGTTATGGCATCCATAGCGGGTGAATATGTTTCTTCATAATCGACTCCAGGTCGTTGTGAGAATCCTTGTGCGACAAGATGAGCCTTGTATCTTTCAATTTCATCTTTATCATTCATTTTTCGTACAAAAACCCATTTATGACCAACTGATTTTATACCGGCAGGTGTTTGGACTACTGATCCAAAGACCTCTCTTTTAGAAAGGGACTTCAATTCCGATTGAATTGCCTCTTGCCATTTTGGCCAATCAGATCTTTGTCGACATTCTTCGACAGATCGGGATTCAAGATCCTCACTAACTTGCATAATGTTTAGTGCAACATTATATGCAAAAATATTATCCACCACTATTTCAGATCGATTTAAATTAATCCCATCACCAGTAGAACTAATTAAAAGTTCCTCACTCACCTGAGTCTCGGGTTCATTGATTTCTTCAGGAATCTCAGAACTAATCAGATCTTGGGTCTCTTTAGGAGATCCCTTCATAGTATTACTTTGATTATTTTTCGATTTCCTTGTTCTATGATTTCGATCCTTAGAACCCAGAGGCCTACCACGCTTTAGGCGTGTTCTAGGTTTACTAGCTATCATGCTAGTAGATGGTCCTGCTGGAACATCAATTCAGATAGGCACATTCTCTGCAGGAATATGTGATTTAGTAATCTTTTTCAAATCATTAAATGCATCTGGCATTTGATTTGCTATATTCTATAAATGGATGATCTTCTGGACCTCCTGATTACATATAGGGGTACGTGGATCAAAATAGATAATGATGAAACTTTACACACAATTTCTCTTTTGATTTCCTTTTTCTCTCCCCCTAATTGTGGGAAATTTATTTCATTAAATCGACAATCTGCAAATCGAGCAGTCAATAAATCTCCTGTCAATGGTTCAAGATAGCGAATAATAGAGGGTGATTCAAACCCAATATATATTCCTAACCTTCTCTGTGGGCCCATCTTATTACGTTGTGGTGGTGCTACTGGCACATATACAATGCATCCAAAAATTCGTGGATGGGCAATATTTGGTTCATAACCAAAAACTAATTGTGACAGAGAATATTTATTATAATGTGTCGGTCTGAGACGAATAAGTGATGTTGCATGCAAAATAGCATGTCCCAAAACAGTAGTGGGAAATTTTGTTTTCATAAGTAGTGGTCTTGCTATCAATTGTGGGCGTTTAATAAATGACTCTGCAAGGCCATTTTGAGTATGAACATAAGCTACAGGATGTTCAACTTTTATCCCAATTGATAGACAATAATCATCAAAAGCTTGAGATGAGAATTCTCCAGCATTATCAAGGCGAATAGCCTTTATAGGATAATCTGGGAATTGTGCCCTTAATCGAATTATTTGGGCTAATAGCTTTGCAAACGCCAGGTTGCGAGATGATAGTAGGCACACATGAGACCATCTTGAAGATGCATCTATTAGGACCATAAAATATCTAAAAATCCACTTGGTGGGTGAATAGGTCCACATATATCCCCATGTATACACTCTAAAAAGGCAGGGTATTCCATGCAAACCTTCATTGGTGATGGTCTAGTGATCATTTTGCCTTGATAACAAGCATCACAATAAAATTCATCATTTGTAAGAACTCCAGGTTCTTTAGTGGATGCCCACTTGAATTTTCAATAATTCGTCTCATCATTATTGATCCAGGATGGCCCAAACGGCCATGCCAAAGCTCAAAAGTATTTGAATCAGTAAACTTCTGGTTTACGATAAAGTGTGCTTCAACTGCACTGATCTTTGAATAGTATAAGCCAGAAGATAAAGTTGGTAACTTTTCTACAATGCATTTCTGGCCAGAAATATTCTTTGTAATACAAAGATATTCCTCGTTTATTTTATCTATTGTCTCAACATGATACCCATTTCGGCGGATATCTATAAAACTCAACAAGTTTCCTTGGGTCTTGGAGGAGAACAATGCATTGTCTATAATAAGTTTTGTTCCCTTAGACAGAAATACAATTTCTCTTCCGGAGCCTTCAATAAAACTTATATTACCAGAAATTGTAGAAACATTTTCTTTTTTCCCTATGCAAATAAGAAAAGTATTTCTGATCTTTGAGTATGGCATGAATTGTTCCACTATCAATTACACAAATATCTTCATGATTGGTCTTTGATCCAAACATAATTTGAGGATTATCCATATTCTTTGATACTCTTAAAGTATTTGCTCGAGATGGTAGAGTCTCGTGCTGATAACGTGTTATAAAATAACGATTGTAAAGTAAATAAACTAAAGATAAGTATAGAGAGAAACTGATATATTATTGAACTTTTCAAACTGATGTACATAATGAACTGAAATCTCCTCTATTTATAGAAGAAAGTAAGTTGTTGTGTAAGTTGCTACTACAAACTGCTGTGTAAGCTGCTTGTAAGCTGTTTGTAAGCTGTTGTGTAAGCTGCTTGTAAGCTGCTACTGCAAGCTACTGTATAAGTTGCTTGTAAGCTGCTACTGTACCAGGTGTAGATAATCTTCTACTAGAGATAATGTTTATCCATAATGGAGTACCAAAATGATAAGCTTCTTCAGGAGGCTTATTTCCAATAGAGTACTAAATAGATAAACATATTTACGGCAGTGTCCCATATGGATAAGCTTCTTCAGGAAGCTTATTTACAACGGAGTACTAAATGAACATCATAATATAATATATATTCATAACAGAAAATAGATACTCCTAAGAATTCTTTTATTCTTTCCAGAACCACAAGTTTTTTCCGTTACTAATATTTATTAAAATAATATGATATATTAAATTATAACTTTTAAAATTAATATTTTGCCAAATTATTCGTGTATTATACAAATTCTAACACTAGTTAATCATAAGAAGCCACGTTCTGGTATCTTTTTTGGGCCAAAATCAGACTCCAGCTGGGCATATTTGCACCTATGCATGCTTGCAATTTGTCCTCGTATTTGCTGTTCAACATCTGCTTAAACAAAATAGTTCATCCGTTTTAATTTATTTGAATCCATTTGACTGACATGATATTCAAAATAAAAGAGAAAACTTTTGAACTTGTGGTATAAAATGAGACACATATATTTCATGTGGCTATATTGCATAAAGTAGATTGTTTCTATATAATGAAATGGGTCATTCTTTTTGGCGCCGATCGAAAAGGAAATAGGTTCATAAATTAAAATATAGGAGTATTACTTTAGCTTTTGGTGAAAGACTAATTTAGGGAGGATTTGCATCTATACTCATTTTTTGGGTCAAGTTTTAACTTATACTGACTTTGAAAAAAAATTACAAGCATACCCACTTTTCGCGTAAACTTCAGGCATACGGGTCTGAAGTAGCAAAGGCAATCACGCAAACTTCAGCATTCTAGTAGACGGACCTGAAGTTGTTTGTAATTGCTGAACTTAAGCATTCTACTAGCTGAATTTTTGTTCTCTATTTGTTGTACTTCATCATGTTTTAGCTGAAGTTTTGTCTTGAATTCAATAGTTTTGCCGTAAAGCTTTTTCAAAAACTTCGGCAGAAGATGCTGAAGTTATTTAGTTCTCAGCACTAAATAAGCTGAAGTTTTGTCCTGGATTCATTAGTTTTGTCATAAAGCTTTTTCAAAAACTTCAGCAGAAAATGCTGAAGTTATTTAGTTCATTTGTAAAAGCTTCCGCACTAAATAAGCTGAAGTTTTGTCCTGGATTCATTAGTTTTGTCATAAAGCTTTTTCAAAAACTTCAGCAGAAGATGCTGAAATTATTTAGTTCATTTGTAAAAATTTCAGCACTAAATAAGCTGAAGTTTTTGTCCGACAGTCGTACTAGCTGAAGTTTTGTTCTCTATTTGCTGAACTTTAGCATGTTTTAGCTGAAGTTTTTCGCGTTAACTTAGTGTTGGCTGGAGTTTTTGTTTTTAATTGCTTAACTTAAGCATTCTACTAGTTGAAGTTTTGTTCCTTTTTAGCTGAAAGTTTGTTCTCTATTTGCTGACAAACTAATTAAACGCCTCATTAACAGAAATCACTGGAGAAATAGGACATCCTAATCGGCATTGGAAGAAACACAGGATAGACCATCTTTGTAAATAAAAATTTAAAATCAAGAGTGCCATAATAGTTCAACTTTCAAAGCTTAGTATAAGAATTTCATCAATAAAGCTGCAATCAGCTTGCCGTTTGATATTCCATTTCTGGATCAATCTGAGTTCATTGCAAATTAATAAAGACAGATAATGAATTATAAATAGATGAAGAAAAGTTCTAAAACGCTTTTTCAACAAAAATGGCAGTCACTATGAGCAAATCAGCAGTAAAATATACTATGAATTACAAAAAATGAAGAGTAGAATAAAGAGTAGAAACAAAGGAGGAAAAAAGGAGCGCACAGGTAGCAGGAAGAAGGAAGCGCCTGAAGTTGTAAAAATTAGGGTATATATTAAATAATTTTAAAAATATGGGTATAGGTTAAATGGGGGCGACCAAATAGGACGCCCCGTGCGATTTTTACCTAATTTAGGGCGAGTTGCGCAAGTTCTAACTTAAATCATAGGTGAATTATATGTGGATCTGAAAAAAAAATATATACTATACACATTTATTATATTTAAAATTTTAAATCTTAAATTCGTCTCGCTTTTTTAATAGACCGAAAAGGGTTGAATTGTAGCCTCTCTGCAGCATAAAGATGATGAATAATCAGAATATAACTTTAGACTTAATCGGTAAGGAAGTACCTCTTCAAGAGGAAATAAGACTATTCCCTTCGGGGATGGCCAAGTTGGTTTGGAGTGTCATTCATACAGATGACTTGGGATCGATCTCCCCTCAATGCTTTATAGATCAAGTCTGTCGCATATAGCTTGCTTAGTACGGTTTATATCCCCTGTATGGTTTGTAGGCTACTATATTGACCAGCGCGCAAAGAGTGCTCACCCAAAAAATAAAGACCGTAACGATAGCGGATTTTCCTTGGGTTCCGGAAAAAAGAAAAAAAAAAGTGAAAATGAGACACCACTCATATTTTAATTTTATACAATGATCAGATCCAACACTTTTGAACGAAAACATCAACGGACTCTATGAAAAAGGAATATATCCTTTGCTTTTTTGGTTTTTGCCCATTTGCTTGCTGTCATTTTCGAATCAATCCCCTCCCTCAAAAATGTATGAATCCAAAAGAAAGGACGGTTTTCAATTGGAATCCAAAAAGCTAGAATTTATACCATAACTTATGACCAATGTTGGAAGCAGAATTTTCGTCAAGTTAAAAAAAAAAAAAGTAAACACACGAATAAGTTAAAGGGATTCAACATCTAATATATGCATACAAAAAGAAATTAACCATATATAAACGGTGTAATTCTCGGACGAAAGAGGTTCTATTTAACCTCCTTCCGCCTACCTAACTTTGCTACGTCGAATCTATGATTTAAATTTGATAGGTTTCTATTTTTAAGGTTTTCAACACTGAATTATTCTATATTTGAAAATATGGGCTCAAAATTTATTACTTGATGAAAATTTATGTAATTTTTTGCATGTCGAAAATACTGAGTTCAATTGAACCATTTAAAATAAGCTCCATCTGTCTCTGACCACAACATAGACAACACCTTTTTTTCTCTATATATAATCACATATTCCCCTTTGCTCCATATAGTCTTCAAGAAAACCCAAAGAAACCAACCTAGAGAGAATTCTGATTTAATCAGAAAAAAATTATATACTGAGATCATGGGTTGGTTCATAGGAGAAAGGAGAGGAGTTAGTTGGAGAGATCAAACTCTAGAGTCAATATCAGCACCTCCTTTACCCTTAATAGTTTTATTTGGGCTAGTGATTTTCTTGATTTCTATGAATACTTATTCAGAGTATAAGGCAACAGTAGAAAGATCCAAGGCTAGTTTGAAATTGTTGTCTATTTTGTTGCCTTTTCTTGTCATTCTTTTGGTGTATATCTTACTTAATAGTAATAGATGGTTTTATCCAGTTGGATTTTCAAGGCCAGTTATATACCATTTGGCTAGTCAAGAAGGAGGCTCTCCTTGGGGTTTGGCTTTGCTTTTGGTGCTACTTTTGGTCATGGTTCATTATCAAAATTCATTTCAATCTACTTGGTTTCGTATACTGTGAAGAAATGTTACCCTGACAGGGCGCACCGCTAATTTTTGGATACAAGATATCCATCCTACGATCAGGCGAGCCAGAAATTATTTAGTTTGTTATTACTATTTAGTACCTTTTACATCTCTTCTTCACAAACTCCTTTGGCAAAAGTTGTAACTAGGATTAATATGATTAGGTGCTTTAATGTATTAACCTTCCATGATTTAGAGATGAACTGTTTCTCATTTGTTTAGATATCTTATGTACAATACTTTCTCTTATTTGTTGCTGATATCGATTATTTCATCAGGTACCTATTATCTCGTTTTTCTTTTTGGGAGTTGGGGAGGGGGGGTGTTTGAGGAGGAGAGAGAGGATGTCAAAATTGGATCTATGACTCGCTTTAGATCAAGTATGTAGAAGTGGTTGACTGTTAATAAGATTGCATTTTCTTTTCTAGAAGAAAACAGTTAATATATGTTTGTTTGCGGTACGTAGAAGAAAAAATTGAACAGGAAAAGAAAACCAAAGTATGCTCAAAGCTCCAAGTTCAACAAAAATCTTGCAATTGAAACTAATTGGCTACATCTACAAGTAGTACGTACAATTTACTATTACATAGCTTGAAAAATAAAAAAGAAAATATTAATACAAGGGTCAAAATACAAATGACCAATATCCTAAACAAACATATATACCAAAAATCTACTCATCTAATGTATAGTTACAACTTGAAGTTCGGTTGACAAGGTCATGTCACAAGAGGAGATGAAGTTTTTAATTTAGGTACCTTAAATGAGGATGTGAATAGTTTTGGAGCACCTGAGATACTATCACCAGCTTTTCGTTTTGAACTTCTCTGTCCCAACAAAAACCAACTATCTATCAGCACACATAAGACATATTAGTATGCTCTTGGAATGAGATAAAACAATAGTTATATATAATCCTTTACTGTATCTAATAATAAAGAATCTGGTGTTGATGTCACCACCGTATTTATACATTTGAATTCGAATCTAGGTTGTTAACATATGCACACATGCATTCGTCAAAATATCATGGATGTCTTCTATCGACGGAGACCCTAGCCCCACAATTAAGAATATACAGAGTACACAGCAATGTCCAAGTTACTATGGTCGTGCTAGCTTGTTATTCACACAACAGAGAAATCGTCTTTTACAAAACAAGTCATGACCAGGATGTTGATCCTGGTTGCTTCTTGAATCAGAAGAGCGGTTTACGTAAGGCACAGAGAACATGCTAGCAAAAGGACCATATCAAGTCATTTTTATCAAGGTAAATTCTGCAAAAAATCAAGTTAAGAAAAGAGGTCCGGGATGTCAAAAAGTTAAGTCACAAGGGAATGCCAATACATTCAATGACATCTCAGTTATTTCTTTTCCTTTTTCCTTTACAAAGTGAGAAGATTTCCTTTTACCACATTAGATCCACATAACAACAAAAGTCTATCTGCATTACAAGAATAACCTATTCTACAATATCAGAAAAAGGGAGCAGTTTCTTGAATCCAAGAGAATGACAAACTTCATACACGCAAGATACGCCTCAAAGAAGAACAGCATTAACACCGACAAATTATGCAACACAGGACTTCTGCAAAATAGTTTCTTCTAAAATTAAGACGAGATTACCTTTTCAAGAGCTTGTGAAGATTGTGGTTCTTCCTTGAAAGTTACAGCCTTCCCATCCATTCCGCGCTTGGGAGGTCCTAATGCGGATGTGGGTCGACGCAACACAGGAGTGACAGAGGCACTTCCGGACTTCTTGAGCAACTCTAGTTCTTTGGAAAGTTTGGATAGCTCTTCACTCTTTTTGACGAGGTCCGATTCCAGTTTGGCAATTTCAGTTCTTAACGTAGCAATTGTATTATCCTTATCAGTGTTGGATGATTGTAGTTCCTTAATGTTCCTCATAAAAGTATGTATTTTCTCATTTCCAAGCTCAATTTCAGTATGTTTGCTCCTCAATTGCTCATTCATGTCATGCTCCAGTTTGTTATATTGGTTCCAAATGAAATTCTTCTCTGCCAAGAGGGCAGAAATCTCAGAGTTTTTCTCTGAAGTAAGCCTCTCATTTTCAGTTCTCAGCCTTCTCACCTCATCTTCCCATGCCTTGTTCCTTGTCTCTGCTTTTTCATTAGTAGCAGTCCTTGGTACATCCTGTGAATCAAATTGAATGTTCATATGACTTATCTTCTAGTTTTGTCACTGAGCAGCGGTGGCAAATGATAACTACAAACTTACAATGAAATCAGAAACAAAATTCATACAAGAAAAAGCAATCGAAACAACATACATTTGGCTCTGAGCATTTATGAGAGTGGAAGTCAAGCAATTCTCTGAGGTCTGCCAGTAGACTATCTGCATCTTCTGCATTTTTTTAGTGAAAAGTAAGTTCCAAATTGAATGCTGGGATGGCTAAAACTTAAAAGATCATGTCTACTCTGTGACAGTTGAGGCTACACATACCTGGGGGTGGGGCGAGTTCTTTCAAGAATAAAACCATCTAAAACAGCAAGTATTCCCAAATTAGTTATTGTTTTTTCTATTTTGGTTTTGGTTTCATTGAGATTGTAAAACCCCATTAACAGAAGTCTTCTTAAGGCTCATTGGAAATGAAACCGGAACTGAACTGACAGCCCTATGCATAAAGAAGTGTGTGTATGTATCAGATATGTGGTTGCATGATTATTATTCTTTTATAGCTATCTGCAGTTCCCTAGCTCTCAGGACCTCCATTCTTGACAATTTGAATGATCCATTTTGACAAGCTTAGATTTTCACAAAGAGAAAGTTAAGTGTGCCGTGAGATGAAATGCAAAGAGGAACTATTAGAACCAGAGTTGAAACTTGTTACAAGTGAGGTGACTTCTTGCAGATAGCACATCAGACTAACATAGCAGAAAGAACTAGTCTTATTTTAGTTTGGAAACCATCGAGATTAGAGTCAGTCAGAGAAAGTGAGACAAAAGAAGTAACATACAGTTTATCCAGCCTCCGGATAGAAAGTTCAACCACTCATGTCATTCCCTCGCCCAGAGGTCCCTTTCCTTTCTTCCCTCCCTCCCTCACGTGACAGGGAAAAAAGCATGGACAAAGACCATAAAAGACACTCTCTAGCCTTCTCTCTCTTTTGGGTTAAAGACTTCAACTCTTTAAGTAGTGGTTTGTGGTTAGGGAGGCTAGTCTCACACTCATTCCAACCTACAAAAGAGGGGATTTTCAGCTTTGTAGTAGGTCACTCTCTAGCCTTCTCTCTCTTTTGGTTTAAAGACTTCAACTCTTTAAGTAGTGGTTTGTGGTTAGGGAGGCTAGTCTCACACTCATTCCAACCTACAAAAGAGGGGATTTTCAGCTTTGTAGTAGGTCACTCTCTAGCCTTCTCTCTCTTTTGGTTTAAAGACTTCAACTCTTTAAGTAGTGGTTTGTGGTTAGGGAGGCTAGTCTCACACTCATTCCAATCTACAAAAGAGGGGATTTTCAGCTTTGTAGTAGGTACCCCATGTGTGCAGAGGCACTCTGAAGATGCTGGCCACCTCTTTTTGCATTGTAAAGTTACTAGTCATCTGTGGAGCATGTTTCTCGCAATCCTTGACATGTCTTGGACCATGCCAAAACCCACTAAGGAGCTACTACAACGTTGGAACAAAGAAGGGCTGTGCACGAAATCACAAAAGACTAGCAATACCATCCCCTCAAGCCAATTGGTTGGACTGATTAGCTTGAAAGAAATGACAGAATCTTTGAAGGCCATAAAAGAAATTTACATAGCCATAAACAAAGATGTATGTTTTTGCTAGCTTTTTGGTGCAACCTGGTTAGTGACTTAGTGTACAGGATGCTGATGCAATTTTAGATACAATAGGGGATATGCACAATCCATAGTTATGTCTTGTCGCACTGGCTTAGTGCAAGCATTTATAAAACCTTTGATTACTTGTAAAAAGAAAAGGCGAATTAACAGAAGCCCTCACACATAGTCCTGGGAGCCTAACAAGAAATTGAAAGATACATGTCAGTTGCTACTATCCATTCCGTTACAATTTATATGACCCGTCTTCTGTTTTGAGATGTTCCAAAACGATTAACACCATACCCTAGATAATATCATTTTATACAGCTTTCACAACTTCGAATAGTTGAAATTCTTTAATTATTCAAATATAAATATTTGATGTAATATTTTCTCTATCAAAATAAGTGTTTAACCATTACTTTAACATTCTTTTATACTATCACTAATATAATATACAAGTCAAATTAACATGTTCAATCAACAACCTTTATTTCAAACAACAGGTCAAATGATAAGAACTAACATTGAATAAGAAAAAGAAATTGCATGTTTAAAGCTCCACTATCACAAATTGATTACTTAAACAGCACCATCGTCTAGGCAATGACAATGTAATTTGTTTCACACCAAGTACAACCATAGCCACGAAATTAAGCTCTTCAAAGTAATCAAAGGCAGTAACCAAGAAATTGCATCAACGTTATTAGATAAAATAAGGAAAGGGCAACATCACATGAAGTGAAAGTTGTCATCTCTGAATTCTGCATAGCAATAAAGAACTCTACTACTTTTCTTATAACCGAGAAAACAGAAAACTTTTCTGCATAGCACACAGTGCGAAATCGATAGATAATGGGTCCGCCCCTCTAGCCTTCTCCACTTAAATACCGCGATGCAATAAATAACTATATTCCATACCCTATTTTAAACTAAGGGCATCATGAAATAAATAGTGAAAAAAAAGAGATTCAAAATTTGCAATAAAGTTTTTTTTATAACCGAGATATTCCCAAGAGCTAGTGGCACACAATGCAAAATTCGATGGATAATGGATAGCCTTCTCCACTTAAATGCCAGGGTGCAATAAAGAATTATATTTCCCTACCCTATTTTAAACTAATCGCATCAGGAAATAAATGGTAAAGGAAAAAAAAGATCCAAAATTTGCAATAATTTTTTTTTTGTTGCAGAAATGGAACTCACCAAACTTCTTTTTGTACATAACAGCATCCCATTTCTTCGAAGCAACAAGACTCTCTGCTTTCGCTACCTCAACATTGTGCTCCATCTCCTGAACTATAAAATCCTGCTTCATCTGCAAAACCCAATTTTTTAACCCAACTTTACCAAAATAAAAAAGCCCTAAATTCAAACCAATGAAAACCCTAAATTAAGTTTAAAAAATGCAAAACCAAAGAAAATGAAAAGTGACCTGAAAAATTTGTTCTTGATAGCTATAACCATCATTTACCAATCGATCATGCAGTAATTTTATATAATCTTCAAGAATTCTTCGGTCTTTGGCGAGACATTCAATTTGCGTCTGCTGTGATTTAAACAATGTACCTAAAAAATTGAAAACATTGTTCCAAATCTTTCTTTCTGAACTACTTCTTTTGCCTTTAGGCTTTGCCATTGAGAGAAAAATGGAGATTGAAAGGAGAAAATGATTTCTTAGGTTCTTTTGAGTTACAGAGAGAGCAGTGGGAATGTAGGACCGTTAGAGTTCGAAAATTTGCTCAACGGTAAAGTAAGGCTATGCTTTCTGAAACGCCAGACTGAAAAGATAGGAGCGTAAGGCTTGGGTTTGGGCCTCTACTGCTTCCTTTTGGGACCTTGTAAGATTATCTTTACATAAATGACCACCGGATTCATTGTTTACTTTTTTTAATTAAACACATTTATATACATATTCGTATAAATTAGCATATATTATATATTTAGTATCTATCTTTTAATTTAAGCGATTGGGTAAGTGACTATTTAGGTTAATTCTTCTTCATAGTAATTAAAGGAGTGTTTGTACAAATAACCTTTTCTCAGGCAAATTTTAAGGTAAAAATTGCGCGGGGCACCCTATTTGATCGCCCCCATTTAACCTATACCCATTTTTTTTAAACTTTTAACTTGTACCCACTTTTTGAATAACTTCAACTCCCCTCTCCCTCGCTGAGCTGAAGTTCACCAATTAAGCTGAAGTTCGCCAGTTATAAAGACAAAACTTCAGCATACGGGGCTGAAGTTCCCTAGTGTACAAAGACAAAACTTCAGCTCTAGAGCTGAAGTTCCCAAGTTATAAAGACAACAACTTCAGCATACGGGGCTGAAGTTCCCTAGTGTACAAAGACAAAACTTCAGCTCTAGAGCTGAAGTTCCCAAGTTATAAAGACAACAACTTCAGCATACGGGGCTGAAGTTCCCTAGTGTACAAAGACAAAACTTCAGCTCTAGAGCTGAAGTTCCCAAGTTATAAAGACAACAACTTCAGCATACGGGGCTGAAGTTCCCTAGTGTACAAAGACAAAACTTCAGCTCTAGAGCTGAAGTTCCCAAGTTATAAAGACAACAACTTCAGCATACGGGGCTGAAGTTCCCTAGTGTACAAAGACAAAACTTCAGCTCTAGAGCTGAAGTTCCCAAGTTATAAAGACAACAACTTCAGCATACGGGGCTGAAGTTCCCTAGTGTACAAAGACAAAACTTCAGCTCTAGAGCTGAAGTTCCCAAGTTATAAAGACAACAACTTCAGCATACGGGGCTGAAGTTCCCTAGTGTACAAAGACAAAACTTCAGCTCTAGAGCTGAAGTTCCCAAGTTATAAAGACAACAACTTCAGCATACGGGGCTGAAGTTCCCTAGTGTACAAAGACAAAACTTCAGCTCTAGAGCTGAAGTTCCCAAGTTATAAAGACAACAACTTCAGCATACGGGGCTGAAGTTCCCTAGTGTACAAAGACAAAACTTCAGCTCTAGAGCTGAAGTTCCCAAGTTATAAAGACAACAACTTCAGCATACGGGGCTGAAGTTCCCTAGTGTACAAAGACAAAACTTCAGCTCTAGAGCTGAAGTTCCCAAGTTATAAAGACAACAACTTCAGCATACGGGGCTGAAGTTCCCTAGTGTACAAAGACAAAACTTCAGCTCTAGAGCTGAAGTTCCCAAGTTATAAAGACAACAACTTCAGCATACGGGGCTGAAGTTCCCTAGTGTACAAAGACAAAACTTCAGCTCTAGAGCTGAAGTTCCCAAGTTATAAAGACAACAACTTCAGCATACGGGGCTGAAGTTCCCTAGTGTACAAAGACAAAACTTCAGCTCTAGAGCTGAAGTTCCCAAGTTATAAAGACAACAACTTCAGCATACGGGGCTGAAGTTCCCCATTTACAAAGACCTATTTACTAGAGCTAAGAACTTCAGCTCTAGAGCTGAAGTTCACAAGTTACTTCAGGCCCGTCTACTAGAATGCTGAAGTTTTGCGTGATTGCCTTTGCTACTTCAGTCCCCCATGCTGAAGTTATGCGCAAAAGCGGGTACAGATGCAATTTTTTTTACAAAGTGGGTATAAGTTAAAACGTGGCACAAAAAGTGAGTACGGATGCAAAAGCCCCAATTTTAAGTTCTGATAGCGTAAAAGGCTAATTTTATCTTTAAAAATTATTGTATTTAATTTTTCTTAAAGGAAATATTTGGCTAATTAAGTTAAAAATGATAATATGTAAAGAGTATCTTCAAAAAATGTCATACGGTATGAGAATCATAGTTTGTTTATAAGGTATGACAACCTTCCCAATTAAGAAGATATACCTACCGATGAAGGGTGATTTTCCTAAAGTACAGTGGAAAAAGATTGATAAAACATCTATAATTTGGCCACATGAGTTGAAGTTAATGCAAAAGAAAGAAGTTCAAGTGCGGAGATCTTTAGAATAACGTTTGGCTGCATGTATCTATCACCTCTGGATTGAGAGAAATCAGAGGATATTTAGAAAAACGTTTGGCTGCATGTATTTATCACCTCAGCTGGATTGAGAGAAATCAAAGGATCTACTAGAATAAACAAGCTGATCATAATTAGAAGAGTCATATAAGATGTCTTCTACAGAAGAGCAGGCTTATTAAAGAGCTTGAAAACCTGAACTTTTATCATGTATAGTAGCTTAGAAAGTCGCTTTTAGTTGTGAGAAATATATCTTGCAGTTGCCTTTCTGTACGTTTTTCTTTGTACGCCTTCGATAATAAAATTTTATATGTACCTTTAAAAAATTCATTTGTTTTGTTTTCTTTCATACAAATTTTTTTATTGTAATTATTAAAAAATTGACATGTTTTTATGTATTTAGAAGTTCTTTATTTTCTGATACATTTTATATATGTCGAGGTAAAAGTAATTTTTGTATAATTAATTCGACTGAACCTGATATTTTATACATAGATAATATATATATATATATATA